>WBMZ01010356.1:0-137537 GCA_013400975.1 Atrichornis clamosus
TGATCAACTATCCCTTTGTGTCTAGATCACCCGTCATTTGCATTTGGGCTACACCCCGCTCCTGCCAGCTGTTTCCCTGGTAACCGATTGGAAAAAAGAAAAAATTCTCTAAGAAACGCAAACCCACCACATGGTCTTAGGATAAATAAATGAGAGAGTCTAATGGGCTTGACACTGCAACAGCCTGCAAAAGCAGCAATGAGTCAAGGATGTAAGAACTGCTTGACCACATGGAGCTACCAGGGAATGGATAGCAGGGTGAGTGGTAGACAAAATCCCCATGCTGACACACTGCTAATGACCAGGATGATTGGCAGTCTGTATATTTAACATAAGACCATGCGGATTGTTGGCTGTTTCTTTCCTCAAGATTTTTAATCCTATTTTGGACTAACAACCAAAGTGTGTGGCTCATCCAGCACATGGGTATCTGCTATCTGGCAGCCCAGGTTCATGAGCTTTTTCTGTCTAGAAGCACACCTACCTCATCTTTATGATCCAAATTACTATATGCACTCTCTGTAAGGCATGAATAACAGTGGCCCTTAAACCACCCCATTCATATGCAAGAAAACAACACAGAGGACTTGCCAATGTCTCCTCCATGTCTCAAGAAAGGTCAGCCAGCCTCCTCTTTTCCAAATCATCCAACCTCTCTGATAAACATCTTTTATTTTGAAATCAGTTGTGTGGAATTGCTGGGTTTCAGAGTCTAGGAGAATGTAAGACAGACAAGCTTGCTGGGATCAAACAGATCTAAAGCTCTGAAGACCAGAAAAGGGAAATTTAAATGCTTACAATCCATACAAAGTTATTGAAAAATAACTCCTTGTCTTTGTGCTCCTTGGGCTGCTGTCATCCAGAATGATTGCTGTGATTTGATCTGGCAGGTAGCAAAAGACCACGAAGACATTTGCTCTTTCCCCTTCCCTCAGTGGGATGGGTGATACAATATGGAAAAAAAATTGCTAAAACTGCACATCACCCACTGGTGGAATCCACCTTCAGAGATATCAAGAAGGCTTTTTTTCTCAGTTAGTTAAAGAGCAGAGGTGGCATAAGATCCCAGCACCTTAGGCTTGGTCTTTCCAGATTCTGGCCTTGAGCTGCTGTGTGTGCAGCCTCTGTTGCATTTCCACATGCAAATTTCAAATCATGTTGCACGTGAGACATGAGGAAAACCTGTAGAGGAAGGTAAGAAACAGAAAAGTACAGTATTGGCACAAGTGGCAAATTAAACTGACCTGTGTGAATTCTCTTGCCAGGCCAGTGACAAGCTTGGAGTGGTTGGTGTAACCACTAGTAACAGGTTAATGATTTCCTTGGTGAAAGGAGTCTTGATCTGACATCTCATTCAGTGCAGACATGCAGTGTGAAACCTACCTTGGGTTTGGGGTGTTCCTGGCTCCAGCTGTAGGCTGTGGTGGGTGCTGGTCAGACCTCGGCACTCCTCTGAACAACTGAGGCTTTTCACTCTCTGGGATCCTCCAGCAAAGTGCCCTGGTGGCCTGAAAATCCAGGTGCCCTCTCCCTATAAAAGCAACCCTCATGTCCTAGTTTGTCTCAACCCTGCACTTGGCTTACAACAACCTGCAGCACTACAGGCTGAGGAATGAGTGGTTGGAAAGTTGCCCAGTGGAAAAGGACGTGGGGGTGCTGGTTGACAGCAGATGAACATGATCCAATGTGTGCCCAAGTGGCCAAGAAGGCCAATGACTTCTCGGCCTCTATCAGCAACAGTGTGGCCAGCAGGGCCAGGGCCGTGATTGTCCCTCTGTGCTCCGCACTGGTGAGGCCACACCTCAAACCCAGTGTTCAGTTCTGGGCCCCGCACTACAAGAAAGACATCGAGGTGCTGGAGCAGGTCCAGAGAAGGGCTTACACCTCACACTCACCGCTGGTTTTCTCAGCCCACCTCTCCCAGCTGTGGGTACCTGCCCCAGCAGAGGCAGGTGAGTACAGGCATCTTCCACCGAAACCACCCTTCCAGCAGCTTCTCATGAGCTACTTGTATAAACTTTGTCCCTGGGACTTGGCCTTGGCCAGAGTAACGTTGGCCAGGCCACCTTTAGAGCCCAAATCTGTCTCCCCCATGGACATGAAGCAAGGAGCATGCTACCCAAAAGCCTTGCCTGCCTCTTGTTCATCCTTAAGATGATGATACTCTTAACAAGCTCCATGGTCTGTACAGAGAACTATCAAACAAAAGCTTCTGAGAAAGTTACTTGTGGCACAAATATATTGGCAGGTGTATGTGGTTTTTAAATCCTCCTGCCATAGCGAGAGGATAAAATTCCCAACACAAATGGCAACTCTGCAGCAAGATTCTGACATAATTACTGTAATTATATTGTCTCTGCACTCTCTTATAAATCAGTGACAATATGTATTTAATGAGCTCTTTCCCATTCAGCAGGTTGCTCCCAGCCACTCAGATTTGCAACTGCAATGCAGAAGTATCTTAAAATAAAATTAACCCTTGAAAGTGAAGCCCCTTCCTGCAGGGATGTAGTGAGTCTCTTGGAGCAGGGCCTGACACTGCACACTCCTCCCCACACCACTGGAACATGTGGGCAGGCTTTGGAGCAAGCTCCCCTGAGAGCAAGCTCCCCTGAGAGCAAGCTCCCCTGATTTGCCTTGGTGAGTAAAGGTTTGTCAGTGCTGCCTGAGTGAGCAGGACGTGGAGGATGTGAGCTCTGCCAGAATGTAACCTGTTTGCAACCTGCACGTAGGTTACAAGTAGCTCAGCCCACAGTGGGTTATGTCGTGTCATCTGATGCCCTGCCCTGTAGGTAAGCCAAGGGTTGCTGTGACTTCCTCTAAGGCAAGAGTCTGCTTAAAACAGAACCCCACCAAACAAGCAGTCCTGCACCCTCAGCTGCCTGGTGAGTTTAAACTCACAATACAAGGTGCAGATTTGTCCTGAGGATGCAGGTACCTTGCTTTGACTTCCCACAGTGCAGCTTTTCATCTTGAATTTCAGCTTGTCAAAGGAAAAAGTAATTTCAGCAGACACATTTGTGCAGCTCAGGCTTTACTTAAGCATCAAACAATACCAAAAAAGTACCAATTCAGGGTTCAAGGCAAACACAAACTAGCCTAAAATCTGTTCCTGGGCTATATAATGTTAAGTCAGACCAAAATTTTAGACATGACTTAAACTATCCCCTTTACATTTCTCCCCTTGCTGGTAACCAGCACAGAATGTACTGGTTCTTCAGAATCTTTACAGATTAAGGGGTTTCTCTGGCTCAGGCTGGACCTGCAGTGACATCTCGTGGTGCCCCACGAGGTAAGGTTCTGGCTGCTAAGGGGCACAGCCCCCCAGCCCAAACCTCTCTCTGATGCCCCTGGACCACAGCATTGCCCAGTGTTGACCAGCACAAGCCTCCCTGGGGACACACGTCCACCTGGGACAGCTGAGTGGGAAACCAACACACACCTCCTCCTGCCACATCCCTTCACCTTCACCTGCAGCGCCAGGGGAGACTTCAGAAATCATCCTTTCAAGCAAGAAGGTAAACCAATCAGATCATTGCACAGAGAGCCTGTGGATGGGCCATGCTTGCCTACAAAGCCTGGGTGCTTTTAACTTGAGAAGAGTTAATCTGTCTCCTCCTGTGCTTATGTCTGTCTGAGACTCACATGTGAGCAGGTATTTTGCGCTTCACCACTTCTTTTGTTGTGACTCTCAAACTTTCCACTGAAAACCAACACACTTGCTGTTGGCATCTTAGTAGAGGAAATTAAATCTGACATTTCACTGTTATCTGATTTCACATCCCTGTACACCACTGTATAATTTCACCACCTACTCATTATTTTTCTTCACACACAAGTGCATTTAGAGAGAATACAATCCTTCAACGAATACTTAGTCAGAGAAAGGTTGCAATCAGCTTGGATAGAAATCAGACAGCTTATTTGCTTGGAAAAAGGGGAAAGGAGGAGAAAATAAAATGGAATAATTTCTTTCCTGTGAACTTAGGGCACCAAAAAATTGTATGGCAAAACTATAACATGAGAAGAAAAATAGTTGAAAAACTTCCCAGGCAACAGCTCTCCTGAGCTATTGCACTAAAAATAACATGAAAGTCAAAGATCTGATTCATTAGATGTCTTCTGTGTTCATCAAAGAAAAATTAAAAAGTTACAGCTAAAGACTCACAAGCTTTTCCCAGAACAAAATAACTGGATGTCCCCTGTAAATCATCAGATCTATCAACACTTACCGTCAGATAGGCAGCAACTGAGTCATGCTGGGAGAACACGCAGAATATAGAGACCCAAGATCCAAACTGGGAATTGAAAATTGTCTAATCCATCAAAATACTCAGTCCTGGGAAAGAGGAGATGTGTGGCACACTGGTGAGCAGCTGGGGCACTGAGATTAGGGAGTGCCCCAAGAGCCCATCCCCTCAGGCACCTTCCTCCAGCTCTTACTGGAGCTGGCTCACAGGACACAGGGGCAGCAGCCACAGACCAGCACCTCGCTCTGCCAGGGGGCTGCAGGCACACGGGCCCCGTGGAGACAAGTTCATCATTACATTGTGCAGAAAGGCAAATGTTGAGCTCCATCTCATACACCCCTCCAGTGAGTCGGGTCAAGTTTAGCAAGAGCACATGATCACAAGTGTCAGGCCATCACCTATATTTCTTTTTCTTGGCTATGTATAACTATTTTATAGGCATTTGTGCCTTGGGGGTGTTGTTTGACAAGAAGTCTAACATGACCTGGCAATGTGCACTTACAGCCCAGAAAGCCAACTGTGTCCGGGGCTGCATCCAAAGCAGCGTGGCCAGCAGGGCGAGGGAGGGGATTCTGCCCCTCTGCTCTGCTCTGTGAGACCCCACCTGGAACACTGCATCCAGCTCTGGGACTCCCAACACTGGAATGATGTGGACTTGTTGGAACAAGTGCAGAGGAGAGCCACAAAAATGACCAGAGGGCTGGAACACCTCTCCTATCAAGCTGGGGTTGTTCAGCCTGGAGAAGAGAAGGCTCCAAGGAGATCTTAGAGCACCTTCCAGTGCCTAAAGAGGGCTACAGGAGAGCTGGAGAGCGACCTTTGACAAGGGCATGTAGTGATTAGACAACGGGAATGGCTTTAAACTGACAGACTATAGGTTTACATTAGACACTGTGAAGAAATTCTTTGCTTGTGAGAGTGGTGAGGCACTGGCACATGTAGCCCAGAGAAGTTGTGGATGCTCCATCCCTGGAAGTGTTCAAAGCCAGGCTGGATGGGGCTCTGAGCAATCCAGTCTAGTCGAAGGTGTCCCTGCCCATGGCAGCAGGGTTGGGCTAGATGAACTCTGAGGATCCTTTCAACCCAAACCATTCTATGATTCCATGATTTATGCAAGTTTCACAGCAGTCTAATATCTAAGACTGTGCAAATATAATTAGCAAACCTTAACGTATTTTCCAGTTCATTTCAAGTTATGAAATAAGTCAAAGCCAATCTTTCTTCCAGTTCTTCTTCACTTCTTGAGAGCAGGATAGTGTGATCAATCCTCTACTCCAATAATTTTCCAGTTCATGTTACTTTCACAGAAATAAAGAAAGTCTGTCTAGGGAGGAGGTCAGGAGCTGGTCCAGGGCAGCAGCCTACCCCAAGGCAGGATTCACCTCTGGCTAACACATTGTCATCGAATACGTGCCTGATTGCCATGTGCATCAGAAGAACCCCCCTCTGCAACCTCTCCTAGTGCTCCTCAATCTTTCCTGTTACACAGTTCCTCCCCAGTGACTAATCTAAATACTCTTTGGTTCAATAACCCTATTATTTTCTTGTTCTAGTCAACATGAACATAAAAGACACTGAAAAGATGAAAGGAATAAATTGTTCTCTTTGTGTTTTGAAAAGACTTCTATTTCCTTTGAGTATTCTCTAGGCAAACCTACTCAGACACCTTCGATCTTCTTATATTTCTCATTCTCATATACTTATGTTCTCACGTTTTCTAAGCTTCTGTTAAATCTCATTGCTCTTCTCTGAACTGTCTGGTTTTTCTTAATAAGCATGACATACAAAACTAGACCTGGTATTTTAGCTGATGCCTCTCAAGAGCAGAACAGAACGAGGTATTTTATGTCATACAGGTAATGGAGCCTTTATACACCTCAATGTTTCTCTTCAGTTCGCAGCATCACTGTGTTGTTAGAATGGGTCACAAAATGAATGCCAGACAACTACCTGACCTTTTTCAGATGTGTTGACCTTTTATTCCTCTCTTTTCTGTTAGCAAAGTTTGCTGGTTCTGTCCAATTTCCCATGATGATTTTGAATCCTATTTCCACTCTTCAACATGCTTGCAACCTCACCTGTCTCAACGTAATACAACTGTCTCTTTTTCCCTCCTATATGTCCTGCCTGAAACAGATGACAAAGCAGTTGCAAAACCTTGTGCTCATGTATCCTGCAATCCAACAATCTCTGTTTATGCTTGTTTTATTCTGAACACCTCAACAAAAAAAGAAAAGCAAAGACACGGAGTTATTTGTTTGATTGTTTGTTAAAAAAAACAAACCATATTTTTACTGTAAGGACTGGTAAGAAAACACAGAATAGTGAAACAGGAGACCCTCTTTCCCACAGGGATATTTGAAAAGTGTGTGTGCTGTGAAAGCAATCTCTACTTATAAAGAGTTTTAAAACTGATTTGTAATTATATTTAAGCCAGTGCTGAGAAAATACGAAGACCTGTCCCATGCTTTAAGCATAATTCCTTTCCTCTCTGACTTGCTTTTCATTTTTACATTAGGAGAAGCAGGATTTGAACCCGTGTTGGAAACAGCTCTGTATTTCGGTCAATGAAAAGAAGTGGTTACTTCATGTTGTTTAGCACAGTATTTGTTCTTCTTTCAGTTTCTAAATTCAACTATAAAACTCTGCTTACTGGGTCCAGCACTCTGAGACTGGATTCAGTGCACCAAAGCTGTTGATTCTTACTGTCCTGACTCTAAAAAATATTATGGGATGAATCTGACATCCACAGGGATGAAGTTACCGCAAGCTTTGGTAAAGATGTTAAGGCAAAAAAAAGGGTTGTTCAGCATTTTGATTTCTCATCAAAGTAGAGCAAAGAAGAGAACCAAAACCAATTCAAAACATAAATACAAATTTAAATTAAAATTCAAGCTATTACACATCTTCTTAGTTAAAGTCCTTCTGTAATTTATTGATATGATAGCAAGTAGAAGCCCACTTTAAGGCCATTTTTCCACTTTTATAGTTTAAACTTTTAGCTCCATTTTAAGCAACCAGCAAGCTGGAGTTACGTTGTGCAATAAACTTACTCTGTTCAGCTGTGCTGGAGCCACCCCAGTGCTATTTCTGCACTGCAAGTCACACCATGGTAAATACCTCCTTTGCTCACACTGGCATAAATTCTTCCCTCTGTCACAGGAAAGAGACAGACAACTGCCCAACTGCTAGGACCTTCCCGGGGTCCTGCATGGTATCTTGGATAACTGGGACCAGGAACTCTTCTGCCTTTATGGACTTCAATAGGAATGAAAGAGCTCCTGGTGACTTAAAGGAGTTTGTCCCAAACAGGAATATCTGTAAACATAATAATAACTCATAGGAGATCTCTTGTGCAAGGAAAAGGGGGAAAAGGGCTCATATAGAGCAAGAGAGGAAAATCTAGGAGAGCTGTGGAAATGTGCATCAAAAGGATGTAATACTTCAAAACAAGTGAAAGTCTTTGAAAAAGACCTTTCAGAGAGTTACAGCAGGTGAAACAACAAAGCATTTTTGGTCCAAGGAGATGCACATGAGTCCTAAATACAAAGTATTCTCCCAGTGACATGACTAGTTAGGATTCTGTGTAAAAATTCAGCTTCTGACCACAGAGTTCCTTATGCCATCGCTAATTTAACTTAGACACAAATTAATATTTGGCACCTTGGAAAATACTTTTGCTTCATGTAAACTTGAAGTAATAAGTCAGAGTGAAAAGTATGAAATTTGGTTCCTAGCAATGAGTCACAGAGAAAGAAATTCCTTTAGACTCTGAAAATTACAATTTTACATTATTTCATTGAATGCTGTGTGCAAACAAGCCACTTCATTTATAGTGCCACAGATTATTTCCATAACTAGAAATAACTGGTGACCTGAAAAAAATCCACAATCCTTACAACCCAACATTGACCTGAGTTGCAATTGTCTTATGAGATGAAGGAATAACATCACTCAGAACACTGAAGCTGTTGATGAAATAAGTCAGTCCCTCCCCTCACCGGCAAGGAGGAACACTTCCTTCTGTACTAAGAGTACAGTGCTTCAGATGTACTGTTCTTCATCTCTTCCATTTATGAGCAATGACCACTTGCCCCCTTCCTCCTCAACAAAACCGTTACGTTTTGGCAGCCTGTCTGAAGCCAAGGAAGAGAGGGACACTTGGCTAGTCTGATCCCAAGGAGATGATTTGGAAGAGTCCCTCCTCCTATCATCCATTCCAATATGAACACTGACTTGAGAAGGAGTGAGTGGCTTCATGCGGCCTTGAGCCTGTGCTTCATAACTTTCTGTGTCTGGTTTCTTGTAACTAAGAAGGGAAAGAGAAAAGTTGTTAACACAAGGAACATGTAGATGCATCTTGCATTGAACAAATCAGAAACTTCTGATAACCTAAATGTATTGAAAGTGTCTATATAGAAAAAATAAATGTATAGATGAATTAGATATGTTTAAATTAGCTTTCCTATCTAGTAGCTCACAAATAATTAATTTAAAATGTGTTTTAAATTTTTATTACTACTTGAATTTTGAGCCTGCCAATTCTCTCAAGTAAAGACAAGCACTGAAAGATAGGGAGGATGATGGAGAAATGGCAGAACACTGCTTGAGATGCCTTTGATCTGAGTTTTCAGTCATTCAAGACTATGCACCACTGGTTGAGCTCCCTTCTGTTGCATTAGGGACACGGCTTAGTGGAGGACTTGGCAGTGCCAGGTTAATGGTTGGACTCAGTGATCTTAAAGATCTTTTCCAACCCAAATTATTTTATGACTCTATGCACTTCGGACACAACATTAATGGCTAAGAGCACTTGTCACGTGGCATTAAGACATTTTAGTAGCAAAAGAGAGGGACTCTCAAAGTGAGGTTATTCAAGAAAAAATTTGAGTTTGTTGAATTGAGAAGATTCATAGTAGACAATTGCAGGTGAATGGACCCAATGTTTCAAAAATCACTTTCTGATTCAATGTATACTAAATCAAATCCCATCAATGGCAAGTATGTGTGGTCTTCTTCACATATATATATGTATTACTGTGTTCTTTGGAATCTGCAGTTCTATTCATCTGATCTGAAGCTTCAAGAAAGATTATTGTCCTAAAGAGCATACTGTAATACAGCTTCCATAAGTCTGAAGCCAAATACTTTGGCGGGGTTCTCAATATCTACCCAGAATGGTGTGTGATACTTAATGCAATCAGCACAAGATGAAATGGAGAATAAAGGAATCCCTTCATAGAAATTTCTCATTGTTTGCATAACTATACATAGAAAGCTAGTTATAGATAGACTAACTATAGCTAGTCCAAAATTCTGTAGTGGTAGGGCTGATTCTGCAAACAGACATGAGCATGTATGTAGTTTGTATTTTATATTGCAGTCTCATTGAGCATTTGCAGGATCAGAAACATGATGCAGTAACAGATTGCCTATATTATTTTATACTACACTGTACTGTACTATATTGTAACATACAGAAGACCCCAGCTACAGTAAAAATATGTGAAGGTTTGGACCAATTTCAGACACCATAAAAAGTCTTATTTTTGAAAGGTGTTTGCTCTCTAAGCAAAAGTTCTGTTAAGAACAGGTCCACTGTAACTGCCAAAAAGGGCATCCAAAAAATGTAGCATTAAAAAAAATGAATAGAACGCAAAAAATCTTGTTATAGTTCATAAATTGGTCTGCTTCCAAGAGAATAAAGAATTATACTTCATCTGTAGCAAGGTGCAAAAGAATAAATACATTGCTTCCCTGTTTTTCTCTGGCAATTTAAATAGACAAAAATAAAAACTAAACAGGTACTAATATTTTTTTTTAAATCTACTGTTATATTATGGAGAATTATCTTTCAAATTAATTGTTCACTTGGTATTCACAGCAAAACTTGCTGATCATGACCTTACTTGGTATTGAACTAGATCTCCAACACATGAGCCCAGGTGACACCCAGGTGCACTTTTAGCTTCTAGTTAAAGAATACTCCATACTGCCTTAGTCCAGATGAGTTCATAACAGTAACACCTGTCTCTTTTGGAGCCAAGGATCAGACAGAACAACCGCAAGCTAAAGGACTTTCAAGTACTTTTAGGTATAGAAATCCCAAAGCAACATCTTGCTTGAGTCCCAACATCTGTACTGCCACAGTTCCCCAGCTGATAAACATAAGACAACTTGCCATTTCAGCTGCAGGGAAGACAGCAGGACAGACACAGAAGAAGCTGCCATTGCAGCTGATCCCATCCAAGGCTGAAGCACAAGGCCAACAGGCATGAAGACACCTAGCAAAAACACAAATGGATGTGAGTCAGAGCTGCTCTCCCAGCACGGGCATTTCCATCCCTGCATATCACAGAACAGATCAGCAGTTCTACAACACGGCTTGCTGAGACCTCCATAAACACAACTGGATCAATACGTATATTTACTCACTTATTAATAATTATGTCCCTTCTGTTGCAAGGGATGGCCTTTGCACCAATACAGGTACAAGACTGCAGCCACAAGGTAAGACTATTTGTCCCTTCCAGCTATTCTGCACATGTGAAACACAGCAAAGGAACAGAAAGACGAGGCAATAGCACAGGAAAAGGAGGGAAAGTTACACATAAACAAAATGAGGAATTCTTGAAATAAGTTTTAAGTAGGAATTTGAAGCATAAGACATCTGACAGAGGCATAGAGAATGCAAGTAGGAGAGAAATGCATAGCAGGAGAGAAAATGTGTGATTAAGGGTGAATGAAAGAGGGAGCACCCAGAAGTGGGATGGTATATCTGATTAGATCTGGGTTTGAATACACAGAAACTAATCCTCAAGTACTGCTATGCAAAGTAAGAGCATGGTTTTAATTTCTTCTAGAAGTATTTATTCCTAAGAGTTTAATCTTTGACAACAAAGAGTTTTGTCTATATGAAAAAGAAAAAAGGATTTATTTTGCCCTCCTTCTACCAAGTTTTAAATAATCTAGGAACCTGTCTTAGGTTCCTTGAGCAGGGAATCCTACAAGAGGCACCACAGAGATCAACTGTGCTGCTATCTTTGACAAGTTGAACTCTGGCTGTCACATACCTGCTGCTATGGGTATTCCAAGCAGATTGTAAATTAAGGCAAGAACCAGATTTATTCGTATTCTTCGAACTGTTCTCTTTGATAAGTGAATACTGGCAACTACATCCAGCAAGTCATTCTGCAAGACAGAAGAACATTGAAAGTTTTCCACATGCAATCTTCAGAATACCAAACCAAAAAGAAGAGTGTCAGTAATAAAAGAGGACAAGTCAAAAGTGTAGCGCTTACTCGGATAAGAACAACATCTGCAGCTTCAATAGCAACATCAGTGCCTGTTCCAATTGCAATTCCAACATCAGCCCTGGCTAGTGCAGGGGAATCATTGACTCCATCGCCAACCATTGCAACCTTCTTCTTTCCGTTTTGGAGTTCCTGGACCTTTGCAACCTTGTGAGAAGGAAGAACCTCCGCAAAGACTTTTCTGATCCCAACCTACGTACAAAGAGAGACACCCAGTTGGTGACATGCTTCATGCTGAAAGGAAGAGCCATTTGCTGCTTTAGGTGAAGGGGAAACACAAATATGAACTAAAATTGATTCCAGTGAAGGCAACATTTGCAAGCTACACGGAAAACAGAAGAGCAACATGCCTTCGGCATAAGAATGGGATTGGTTACAGTCTTCTCCACCTTTACTGCAGAGGTGCTGGCAAGCCATGCTGTGCCCTTAGCATCATGCCCTGCACGGTGTCTGGAGCTCCACTGCCCTACCAATAAAGGTCTGATGGTTAAAAGAGACAGTTTTCAACTAATCGTGCTGCTGATGCACCAATAAAAGTTACAGTGAAATCACAGAATCATAGAATAGATTAGGTTGGAAAAGACCTCTAACATCATCGAATCCAACTGTTAACCCAGCACTGCCAAGTCCACCACTAAACCATGTCCCCAAGTGCCACATCTGCACATCTTTTAAGTACTTTCAGGGGTGGTGACTCCACCATGTCCCTTGGCAGCCATTTTCCCTTGTTGTATTGCTTGTTAGTTGGGAGACCAACCCACCTCCCTCATCACTACAACCTCCTTTCAGGAAGTTGTAGAGAGTGATAAGGTTACCCCTGAGCCTTCTTTTCTCCAGGCCAAATGACCCTAGCTCCCTCAGCTGCTCCTCCTAAGACATTTTTTTACACCCTTCACCAGCTTTGTTGCCCTTCTCTGGACACACTCAATGTCATTTTCAAAGTGAGGAGCCCAGAACTGGACACAGGAATCAAGGTACAGGCTCAACAGGGGTACAATCCCTGCCCTGGTCCTGCTGGCCACACTGTTGCTGATACAGGCCAGGATGCCATTGGCCTTCTTGGCCACCTGGGCATACTCTGGCTCATGTTCAGCTGCTGTCAACCAGCACCCCAAGGTCCTTTGCTTCTGGGCAGCTTTCCAGCTACTCTTCCCTGAGCCTGTAGCACTGCATGGGGTTTTTGTGACCCAAGTGCAGGACCCGGCACTTTGCCTTTTTGAACCTCACACAATTGGCCTCAGACCATCAATCCAGCCTGTCCAGATCCCTCTGCAGAGCCTTCAAGCAGATAATGCAACACAGGAACCATGTGTTCCAGCAAGCAGTTACATGAGGGGAAACAGAGACAACAAGTATGTGCAAGTCTCAGGGACATTGTAAAAAACAAAGCAGTTGGCTGGCTAAATGCTTCTACCCATCCACATCTCAGCTAATGTGGAGTTGCTACCAAAGGCTCTAGTCCTGTAGTTGAAAAACAGATGAGTGTACTAAAGAGTGCTGGGATAATGCCTTTTGGCTGCCTCACCAGGCAGAAGCAGCTTTTCACCACATAAGATAGAAGCTCTCTTTTAACCTTTTAAAAAATAACATTTTATAAAGTTTTTAGAACTGCTTACCACTTTTTTCCACCAGAAAGTAAGTACATGCCAAAAATTCAATGAATATGTAGGTTGGCACAGACTAAGCTTGTTTGAAAAATTCATCTGAGTTCCTGCAGCCATGAATTGAAGTTTTTTTCTGAAAGACTTTTTCCCTTGACAAAGAAAGCAGGGTGGGAAAGCACTTTTCCATAACTGAACACAAAAGCGAAAGGATTAAAGCATCACACCAAGAAACAAAGCAGACCTCAGAGCACAGGAGAATGTGCATACCACAGTGCTGGCTGAGTCAGCTGTGTGGGGGGATACCTGAGGAAAGCAAAGTGGCACACTGTAAGATTAGAAGCAGACCAATGCAAAGGGAAAGAGGGAAATGAAGATTGAGAGGGTGGAAACACAGAAAGATTGAGTGAGAATTTGACTTTGCGTTTATAGTTTGAGATCAGGGAAATCTCATATAAACTAAGCCTCCCTTAGACTGCTATGCTTCTTAAAAATAATTTGTATTTTTATTACTATGTTACCCTTTAAGATAATGACAAATCCCCACTTCCCTAGTTGTGACCAGGACTAGACCTTCAAGGAACATTCCTTCATCACTAACCAAAAAGGACTGCCTTGCAGTGAAGGGAAGCAGGTGGCTTCAGTTTAGCAACCAACTGAATACTGGAAGAAGCTCTATACTTCTGGAGAAGTACTGACTTCATGTCTTCAGTGGGATCTTAATGCAGCCACTGGCCTTTACTATGGCATAAGACTTGACCTGATTTTCAGTCCAGCTCAAGAAAGTGCTAAGAACTGGAATTCCAGGGAAACGGAAGTTCCTGCTTTGAATTCACCAGGGCAAACCAGAGTTTTAGAACCCAGTTTTAGAACGTGGTTTTTTGAAACACAGAGAAGCAGATACCTGAGTAGCAATGGCTTTTGCAGTTTTCCTGTTGTCCCCCGTTATCAGCACCACATCTATTCCCATGCTTTGCAGTGTGTGCACAGCCAGGGCCGCCTCCTGCTTGACAGTGTCTGCTATTGCGATCATTCCACACAACACACCTGCACAAAGAAATGTCCTCTGTCAGACAGAGCCGTGGGAGGCAAAGTGGCAGCACGAGAACAGGGCTTCACCTCCATCACACCATAGCAGCTTGTGAAATAACACATTCTGCGAGATACTGACACTCA
The DNA here is from genome assembly GCA_013400975.1 of Atrichornis clamosus. Taxonomy (NCBI): domain Eukaryota; kingdom Metazoa; phylum Chordata; class Aves; order Passeriformes; family Menuridae; genus Atrichornis; species Atrichornis clamosus. The sequence goes on from WBMZ01010356.1 coordinate 14,341, forward strand.
TGTCTGCAGCTTTCTCAATTTATGGTCTCTTCATTTTATCATTTGTCTGTTTCAGATCAAACAGCAAACACCTTCGATATTTAAGGACCAGGAAGAAAGGGAGAAGAGGAGGGCAGCTTTTAAACATGCCTGACTCCTATGTTTTATTATAAGGACAAATATGATAGTGGGCCAGAGAAAGTGTTGGTGTCTGTGCCCAGATCAGATGTTGAAGCCACTCCTCCAAGAGGAAGCATACAGAGTGTCTGGGTTTATGTCCCCTAGTCTTTCAGGGTTGGATCTCAATTAGAATTAACTACTTTCATAGAGAAGTCCTGCATTTGCCTTCCAACACATTGAGTCAAAGGTGCATCAACATTTCCTTCATCTGCAAATGCCTTTCAAAATTGCTTTCTAGGAGCACCATGAATATTTGTTCAGTAAATGAGTCATAGACCTCATTTCAAGATCACAGGTGCACCAGCAATCTATCACCATTGCAACTTTTTTCTCATATTGTCTGGGATCTCTTTCTGCATAGCACAGAACAGAACCACACTGGCAAAACTCATTTAGTCCAATCTATTATACTTGACTGATCTAAAGAATCACCATGTTTATTCATTACATATTTTGACACCAGTGACGCAATAGATTGGCCTATATCCTTAACCAATGTAAATTCAGAATTGGACATGGCACTGCACTGGCACTGCTTTTTTGAACAACAGGAGGTTCAGAAATTAATACTTAAATTAAAACTACACAACACAATCTTATAAACACTGTTCTGCAGTGAAAGCTTCTTTTAAGAACACCTTGATACTTCGTAGTTCACAAGCAGTTCTGCACTAAAAGATTAGTGGTTTCTTGACACGAAGCCAGTGATCAACTGCTCTGGAGTTTGTTTTAATCCATTCCCCAGTAGGATCAATTCATATTTATTAAGTCACTCTAAGGAAGAGAGTTACCATCTATAGCCACTAGTATGGCAGTCTGTCCTTTCATTTCATGGTTTGTCATTGCATCATTTACATCATTTGCAATATTCAAGGCATTGCGTCGCATCCACTCACGATTTCCGATCAACACCGAGTACGTCTGGGAAGCTGATGGACCTTTGTGCACAGACAAAAAGACAAGTCAGCATCTCAAAAGTAGTGTACACAAGCAGAGATGTTTGAGGAAGACAAGTTAGGCGTAGGCATTGCCTGAAGACAGCCTCAGGAAACTTTTCTCCTTCAAGACTCAATCTGTGCCTGTTTACACACAGAACTGCGTCATTAACTTAATAGAAGTATTTGCCTGTATTTGCCTTTGCCAGTTGGCACTGTTTTTCTGAATAAGTGCAGTATTCACATTTAGTAAATGCCATCCTGCTTTGTTCTCACAACTAATGGCTTTCAAATATAAAGGCTATTCTGACAAGAAAAAAGTCATTTTGTTCTAACAAACAATGTACCTCATTATGAATTCTATCTAAATTCACAAGAACTATATAAGCAGGTGAGAAAATATTACATTAACACCGTACACAAATGGCATAGTTCTGATGATTAAAGTTCTTATTTAATTCTTCTAATAGCTTTTTCAAATAGGTTAGGAGCATGACAGCCTTCTAAAGCAAACTGATGAGCTTCTTAAGGAAGGCTTTAAATACCTTTTCTTTCTTTCCTACCCTACAAAAGAGCAAAGTGGCTTCCAGAGAGTCTGAAATGAACCCAAATGTATTGGCCTAATCAAAAATATCAGGCACTGAAACTTGGTTTTCAGATATAGCATACTTTGCATCTCTAGAATAGGTTGGGTTTGGTTTTTTTTTAATAAGTGCCTTGAGAGGTATATGAACAGAAAACAAAAGGTCCAAGTTAATATGGAACTAAAGGGTAAGATATAAAAAGTTGCAGTAAGATAATATATGTTAAAGGTAACTGCTCTAAATGGGAAGATAACTCTAACTGGCAAACTTTGCTGTCTGCTGGACCATTCTTCTGTCCAAAAGAAACATTGCTGGTATGCCTTATTGTCTGTGTATTTTATGGAATTTTCAAGTACCCATCACTGTACCTAACTCTCATTTAAGTTTCTGAATTGCAGAGAGATCAAGAGTTGTGGAGAGAGCTTCAATTCTTGTTAAGGCACATTTTTTGTCCTTCCTGTTCTTTGCCTCCTTCTGCCACAAATTCACCTTTTTGTTGTTTCCAGCCTGGTAGGTGGTCAGCGCTTCATTACCTCTCACACTGCGGCTGGTGGTCACTTCAGGGGCAGACTTACCTTGTGATTCTGAGAGCGTGATCGCCGCGTTCTCTCCCAGAGGAGCACTGCTGTCCCCACTCCTGTTAGCATCCAGCTGACTGGGACCTTCCCCAGCCATGCCAAGGATGGCCTCAACTCCTCCGACCTTGCAGCTGATACCACAGCCTGGGACTGCCTGGAAGTCAGTGCAGTATCCCAGGCTCTCAGTGCCAAGCTCCTGCAGACATAACCAGAGGCCATCATCAGTCTGTGCTGCCCACATGCGGTGCAAATATTAGGTAACTCCTGCCTAAAAGAGGCCTCGTTCCTCCTCTTGACAATGACTGACCAACTGAAAACTAGCCTGGAGTATCAGTAGCACAGAACTAAAAATAAGGATATTCTGGGTGTGCTGTGCCTTAGACTTCTAGAAAGGGGCAGCCATACAGACCACATCCAGGTCTCAGCTCGAGCATGAGCAAACCATAAGAAACGGCTTTTTCTGATAATCCAAGGATGAAAATATTAGATTGGTGGTTCATAACTTCAGCCAAGACTAGGAACTAAAGAGAAGTATTATAACATTAAGCCATACAGCTTCTGAAAAGATGCAGCTTCTAATTAACCTCACAGACTGCTGGCTGTGGTGGATGGGACCTTCTATAAATATTTAAAAGTACAGTACTAATTCCTGGAGGGATCTGTCTGGATGTTAGGGAAACTGGGGTTTGCTGTTGAGTTAGAGGGAGAGGCCAGTGAGTACCTACAAGATGAGAAAAGGGATTATCAGGACCCTATGAGTTACAAAAAGAATGGAGAAAATATTAACTTATAACCGAGTTATTCTGGGTTGTCTGTAGAAGTTGGAACTATATGTACCTTTCAGTGACCTTAAAATGCAGGGATGATAAGGCAGGTGGTAAGAATATCAGCCAGCAGTATAGCATTACTATTCATATAAGCCATGATCCTGTAATAACTGGTGCATGGGATGACTACAGAAGTGTCAGGGTGATAAAATAAATTTTAAACAGAAAATGTAAAATACAAGAAAGGCAACTGGTTCATTACTCATGCTCTCTTTTGCCTTCTAAATTTTTGTTTTTACTTCTAAATTCTATCACTGAAAGATCTAATAGATTTGATATATCCTTTTCAATTATTTTTCCCTAAATCAATTAATGACTTTTCTTAGCAGACATAAATTGTTTATTTACACAGGCTTCCTATTTTCACTACGACTTGTGCTTTCCTTCTTTCTGAAGCTTGAGGAACACATGCAATATATAAATGACCTCTGAGGATTTGTAAAATTTTGAAAGACTTGAGTAATTTATTAATTAATTTGTGAAACTCACAAATATTAGAGTTTAATATTCAAGGTTTAAAGCCTTTTGCCTAATTTATTCAAATGAGCAAGTGACTAATCGAAGTGACTACAGTCATGTAACATATGAAATGTCACCACATACATTTGCTTCATGATGCTATTTTAAGTATAAGTATTCCTCCTGCGCATATTCCACAAGCCTTATTTTCTCATTAGTTCAAGAAAAACTTTGCAAGGTCTTGCTTCAGAACTCCACAGTGTTACCAGAAAAGCACAGTTTACAATATGCCTCCTGGTAACGTCCACACTAAGATGCACAACAATACAATCTCCCAGCTTTCCAGCCTGTTACTGTTGAGGCAGGCCTTTTCCTCTGGGACTTGATCACTTTACACAGCATTGCTGCATTTGCACAGGTGCCTTCAGGCCTGGGATGAAATAAGAAGGCTAAGTACCTCTTTGCAGTATTTAGTGACAGCCATTCCTAAAGGATGCTCGCTGCTGGCTTCTGCAGTGCCAACAACCGCCAGTACCTTCTTCAGGGGGAGCACACCTGTGTCTCCCAACAAAAGCACCCTCATGACTTTAGGAACTCCGTAGGTGATGGTCCCAGTTTTATCAAACATCACAGTCTTGATCTGCAAGGAAAAAACCACAGTTACTCCCTAAGCCCTGTGAGTGTAGGGATGTTTGTATGTTTATGGCACATAAATACAGTCAAGACTTTAATAAACAGTTGACTGTATCCACACAAAGAATAAACCTACAGAAGTAGGGATTCCTGTATGTACTTGAACTATCTGCACAGAAGGTCTCCTTAGACTTTCTTATTCATTCCCAGTACAGTGATTTCCCTGAAGCTACAACATCATCCTGTGCCTATACCAGGATATCAGACAACAGCATAATTGTAGGACTTAGAAGCATACACAAAGGACAGCACATGAATTCACATGCAGGATTAATGTAAAGGAACCTTAATCACTTTTATGGCAAGGTATGTGATGCAAGGAGGGCTTTTATGAATGCAGTTCCAAACAATTAACAATAGCACTGAGGAAAGAGACTCAGGAAGTAGTTTGGTGACAGAGAAGATGCAAAGAGTGCGAGAAGTTCAAGAAACAACAACATAAGCAAAACCAATGTCATGCTATTCACCAAACTCAGCAATCACTTGTCAGTCAAGCGAATGGGTCTTGAGGAGTCATGAATGAACTGAAAAACACAGCCCCACATATACTGAAACCCAAAGATAAAGTCAATTCTAATCCTAAAAATAAACACAGCAGAGAGAAACACAAGAATCAAAAAACTTATCAATCACAGTAGGCACTACTTCCATTCCTAGCTATTCCACATCAACCTTGCGAAATCCAACATGTCACTTTAATTTTTGAAGCCCTGACCATAGCCTTGCTTAGATCCAAAAGATAAAAAGTCCTAGCATTAATTAGCAGTCTTTTTTTTTTTTTTACCAGAGCCTTGGAAAAATTTCAGGTCCCGTAAGAACAAGAATTATCAATCTGATTAATTTGCTGTTACCATCCTTCTCCCTTAAAATGTTCTGCATATGTCTAATAGAGTCTATCACAGCATGGTTTCAATTTATATTCCTTTCACCAGCTATGGACATGTCAAACCACTTTCTCCTTCAACTTCTTCCTCCTCTTTTCATCATTTTATTGTCTTTGAAGGTTTTTCCTGCCTCCCTTCTATCTTCCTTTTCTATATACTAAAACAACTTCAAATAATTCATTTTTTCTCTTACATCCTATATTTTAAACTACTGATAAGGGACTAAAGGCATTTCACAACAGCTCTCTGAGGAAAGAAGAAAACCACCGGATTATTTGGCTCTTTTGCAGAAGAGGTAAAGGAAGTGCAGGAGTCAGAAACCTCTGATGCCATGCAGAAGATTAGCAGTCTCACAGTCATGAGACTGTAGGATTTGTTGGCTCTCAACACTTTGCTGAGACTACTTTGAAGAAAGAAGGTCAGATTTGTCATCTTGACCATAACGAGCAGCAACCAATTAAGAAAAAAAAAAAAGAACAACTTTCTGCAGTCTTTCTTTGGACCTGCAGGATTTAGTGGGAAATTATATTTCATGTAGCAATAGCTGGGTAAGCCACAAAAGCACAGAATGAACTATTAACCTGATGTGCCATTTCCAGGGGTTTTCCACCTTTGATGAGAATACCATTCTGTGCAGCCACTCCTGTGCCCACCATTACAGCTGTGGGCGTAGCCAGGCCCAAAGAGCAAGGGCATGCAATGCTCAGCACAGTGATGGAGGTTTGAAATGCAAACCTCAGTATTATTTCAGCCTTTGAAATGTTTTCGCTCTGATTCTGCAAGAAGAGGTAAGAGAAGGGGAAAAAAATAAAGAAGGTTATGTAAGAAGATAACATAGCTGTACAAGCAATCACAGCCATTTCAAAAAATGTATTTATCTGGAAAACTCCAGTACAGGAAATCAATCTATTATAGTTACTCTACTGCTAAAGAAAGATCAATGTTATTAATTGTTTATGGCAGTATTTTCTGGATTTTTTGCTGCTCAAGCATACATATGCTGCACTCTGCTCCAAGTCCCCCAGATGTCACCACAACTTGTTGGCATTTCCTTTAAAGCTTAGCCAAGGAGAATACTATTTCCAGGTACACAGATCCCCACAGTTTCTGAGCATAGCAAATACACATCCTAAAGAGAATAGAAGCTCAGCTTCTTCCTAAAGCCAAAAACACCCTCTGCCATCAGAAACAGGAATGTCCACAAACATTTTGGACATTACAGGAATAGCTCAGCTCCTTGCAGTGCAGCTATAGATTGTGTTTAGTCCAGAAAGACTGCAAATAATTTCCATTTGTAAGAAGCACATGCAGAACTAAGGGGTAAATGCAAAGGTATATTAATACTTTCAGAGAGATTTTAACTACGGTAATTATCTGCTGTGTAGAAAACACCACATTTTACAAAAGAATTCACAGAATACTCTGAGTTGGAAGGGACCCAAAAGGATCATCGAGTCCCACTGTTAAGTAAATGACCCATACAGGGATTGAACCCACAACCTTGGTGTTATTAGCACCATGCTCTTACCAACTGAGCTCCTCTCAGGGTCATTACAACATCAAACCCTTCCTAGAGAAAGCATGTTAATTACATTGGAAGACATCCTAACACAAAAATACAGTTACAATAATAAAATTACTTACAGGAAAATATTTTTTAATAATATCAAAATTTACAAAACCAATTGTGATCCATACTATCAATGTCAGTGTTGAAATCGTGATGATAAATGGAACAAAGTAGCCACTAAATTTGTCTGCCAGTTGCTGGATGGGTGCCTATGAAAAAGAAAACCAGTTATTTGCATTTTTATAGTTGAAACACATAACTATGCAAAGTTCATGAAAATATGCAATAGTCTTTATCTGATTCTTTCAGAGTTTGTTGAAGTATATATGTATCAAAATTTAGAATCTTTTTATTATTCAATCAAAATCTGTGAAGATGGTTTTCTTCTCTATTATTTTTACCTTTGACATTTGAGCTTCTTCCACCAATTTCACAATCTGTGCCAGAGTGGTATCATTACCAACATGAGTTGCAGTAACAAGAAGTGAGCCATTTGCATTTATAGAACCAGCAATCACTGTGCTCCCAGGCTTTTTAATGACTGGCATAGGTTCCCCTGGAAAGAAAAGGTAAAAATAAATGAGCCAATACCCCTGAGAGCATAATCCAATAGCACACAGCTCATTCCATGTTATCAAAATCAGTATGGTAAGCAATAGTGACCAGAAATCACATATTGCGTATCTCTGTCTGGTGAAGACTTGAATAAGTAGTGTCATACTTTTATAAACCTTTTTATGGGTTTAATTTCAAAGCAAAAGCTGTTTCCTTGGTCTTAACTTTTCTGTAAGTCATCCCTCAAAAGGGCCAGGAGCAAATTGGTTGGAAAAGGAACTTCTAGGAATTTCCCCGTTAACACTTTGAAGAGCGATGGGAGTTTGAGAAATCTGTCTTTATCTCCACGACCCTCAGCTTTCAAAAGTTTTCTCTGTGGAAAAGCTCCTGTTCTCGTGCCACCTCTCCAAGAATATTAGCTCTAAAAAAATCTTTATTTTCTCTCTTTTTAGTGTTAGTAATAACAACTGGTTCCCTCAAGCTAAGGGTGTCCCTGTTCCCTAGTAAAGTAAAAATATAACTAGAACTGTAATCCAATGCCAACGTAAAGTTTTTATATGCTTTACCTTATTTATAAGAATTGAACAATACATTGAATCTGTATTATATTTAGAAAATGAAATGAAAATTTCAGAAGATGTATAAAAGTCCGATGACCCTTAATAAACACCAAATTCTGAGGCTTTCTTTCCCTCTCCTTGCTCACTGGGAGAGCCCTGACATTCAAACCCCAACATTGCATCAGTATTTCCACATCATCCTATAGTAGTTATTTCTAAGAAGGTATCATCTCTACAAATAATTCCAGAGGAAACTCCAACCAGATTGCTGGAATAATGGCGATAATGTTAAGGCTCTACCCATCCCATCCAGTATGTTAGTAAATGGCCAAACCGAGGGGAAATTCTTCAGCTTTTTAGGGTGTGTGCACATGCAGGATTTGAATTCAAGCTCACAAAGGCAAGCCACAGCATCCATTAAGGTGGGAGGATATTCAGACAGCAGTGTTTGGGTTTGATCTGCTCTCTTTTCTCATAATAAATAGTTCCAGAAGATTTCAGTTCTTTGCATAAGTTAAGGGAAGTTACCAGTAATGAGAGACTCATCCGCCATAGAATTGCCTTCAATGACCTTTCCATCCACTGGGAACTTTCCACCAGGAACAACCTTTACAACATCACCCCTTTGAACCAATTCAACAGCTACTTGCTCCTCCCTGCAAAAGGAGGAGTAGAACAGACAAGTTATTTATGCCATCAGCTTTCAGGATAACTGGATCAAGCCTAGTCTGTGATCCAGGCAGGCTGAAGGGATTTTGGTTCATAAATATATACCTGACAATAGAGTTGTCAGGTCCAAGAGTCACTACAGTGGCTTCTGTGGCTTGAAGAGACATAAGTTTAGCAAGAGCTTCTGAGGTCTTACCCTAAAAAACAGAGATCACTGTTTAAGATACATTGAGATATGTAAATGCTGATGTCTCCTTAACACAATGAGCTCTAAATGACCTTTCATAGAATAGGCTACATCAGAAACAATTGACTCAAAATTCTTCTGAATAGTTTTATTCTACTCCTATCATAAAGACACAGTATTTGTGTGAAGATGAGTTACCTTGGCTATGTGTTCCAGCCATCTGCCAAGTGCAATGAACACAAACAACATTGGAGGAGTGTCAAAGAAAGTGACAGGGCTTTTCTCTGCCTTTTCGATGATCGCTACTATCAGGATCACACAGGAATACAGATAAGCAATCGTCGTGGCCAGTACGATGAGCACATCCATGTTGGCCGTCTTGTGCCTCAGTGACTTGTAAGCTTGTACATAAAAATACCATCCACCAAGAAACTGTGGGTGTAAGCGTGGACAGACTCGTATTAAGATCACAGCAGTAACCACAGCAGTGAATGCAGAGAGAGCACGTAAAACTGTCTATAGCAGAATTAAAACCATGTAGTAGATAAGGGAAGGCTCTGCTGGCCCAAGTAAATTTTATACTGATATAACTTCAGCTCTACTAGGAGACCACATGCATTGGCAGCCTCTCATTTGCACTTACTTATTCCCAAAACAGCAAAATATCATCCTTTTCCTTGGCAATGCCAAGTAAACAAGGCATAGAAGATGAAAGGATTTATCTATAGCTACCCAATTAGTTTGCAGATGATCAGGTATTTCTTCACTTTAACATTACCTCACCCACTCAGAAAATATCTAATGCAACTTAGGCAGGAGTAAGAGCTGTGAGTAAATACAGAATGGATAACTTGCAGAAAGGTGCCACTTTTTTCTGCATAGGTGGTACAGACCAGAGGGCAGGCCAAATCCACTGAGCCTTTCCATTAGCCTGTCTTTATCACATCAGATTACATAAATGGGAGATGAATAGAAAGCAAACCCTTAGGAAGTAGTATGGACATACCTGAACAAAAGTGCACAGGATAAAGAAGATAAGATTCAAAATAGATAATCCAGGAATGAGGTTCTGTTCCAGCACCTTAGATCCACCACTGGGTATTTGCATGTAAATCATTATGACTACGACAGGGATACCAAACACTAGGCTGTACAAGAAAGATTTCCTCCACCTGAAAAGAAGAAACTGTAAATCCATGGGTTGTGCACAGCCTGCAGTACTCGGGCCAAACAGTGCTTGACATGCAGGGCCGGGGTTAGTAGCACTGTACTAACACACAGCTTTGGGATATTTGCAAAGATCCAGTATTTCGGAACAGCTTCAGTGTCTCCTACATGTTTAACTGTATAGACTTCTGGTAGTTAAAAAATTAAAAACTAAAACTAATGAAAGTAATAAAAGTACTTGAACCAAATGGCAAATGGTAAAATTAAATATGCTTTACACAAGAATCAGCTAATTAACTGGGAAGAGTGTTGGGGGGAGTTGTGTTACAAGATATGACCTAGACATGTTCATTAGTGGGAGAGAAAAGAAATACTTACTGCTGGATTTCCTTTTTATGATCCAGGTTATGTGCATTTGGAGCTCTTTTAGCCACAGAAGCATGAAAGCCAATTTCCTTTTTATTGAGAGGAAAGATAAGTTAGTTTTGATGAAGCTAACCATATTACTTGTAACATATTTAAATTACACTACTTTTAGATGGCATGTCATAAGAGGACACTGCTCCATATTTAATGAACTTCAACCTCTTGTTTAATTTTAGGTCCTGCTAAAATGAGAGGATATTTCAGTCAGTCCTCAAAATTTGGACTGCAAAGGATTTCTGGTACCTATACATGAACAAAGTGTATAGATGCAGTAAGTGTCCCAGTTCTCAGGCACAGGAAGCTCCCACTGCCAGGTGGAATCCTGCTGCGCTCCTAAAGGAAAATATATGCCCTTCCAGCTCCAATGGAATAATTATGAGAGATGGGACATACCATAAAGGAAGTAAAAATGCACAAGCCAGTGGGCTAGAAAACCTTGTGAGCAAGTCCCTAATACTGCAGTTTAGTAGATACACCTGAAATCAAAAATCAGAGTATCTAAAATCAGTTTAAACCCGTAGAACACCCAACTGCAGGGTAAAGCATCCCAGAAACAAATACAAGCAAAAAGCTGGCTTTGACTGACTCTTGGGTGAGTTACTGCAGTAGGACAATACCTCCCACCCAAACACCCTGAAAGCCCAAAGCACACTTGCAAGAACAATACATTTAAACTTCCTACCTGCATCATCAAAAGCTTCTGTGGCAAGACATGCTTTAGAGAACTACTCTGCCAGCCTGAATAGTCTACTAGTTAACATGTTAATAACTGCTGCTGCATCAATTCTGTGGTCTAGGAACTTTTTTCTGAGTAAATACTCTGGCATGGAAGGCAAACAGTCTCTGCTGTCCTCCTGACTACTCACTGCATGCACCTCATACAGTATGATCTCTTTCCTGCTGGTGGGACAAAAAAAGAAAAAAGTTTTGTCCACATCTGGGCCATGATAATAGCAGATTTTATGATCTGTGTGATTACTCATAAGTCAAGATTTTTTTCATTTGGTGGCTGTATCACTGTTTTGATTTTAAAAGATATGGGAATAGATGCTAGTGTATACAGAGATATGTAACACTTGTGGAATGAGTTGTGGCAAAACTTCTTTTACACCCTTTTTCACTGTCAAGAGAAAGAAGTATTTTTCTGAATTATCAACACTTCACTGAAATGACTGTGGTTCTACACACAGAATTGCAAAGAATGAATATTACACCAGATACAGATAAAAAAAGGATTCTTTCTGTAGTTTTAGCAGGTGTTTTTAGAGTAACAGCCTGGGAGCCTAAACACTACTGTGGAGGACAGCAGCTTCACCACAAGAGCATAAAAACACATGGCAAAAACTATGTCATCTAGAAAATCAGTGAAACCTCTCAAATATCAGCTGCTTTATTTCTTTCTAAATTTCACCTTATAATTGTCCATACATTAAAAACTTCCAAAGCCTACCTTGATTACTTTTATAATATCTCGAGGCCCAATAATTTCAGGATCAAACTGGATGTGAGCTTTGCTAGTCGCAAGTGCAACTGAGGCAGATAATATGCCATTTGTTCTCATGAGTTTGGATTCAATATTGTGGACACAAGAAGCACAAGTCATCCCTGTAACCTAAAGAAAAAACAAATTTGGGTAGTTAGCAATCCCCCACATTCACCCAGTATTTGTAGATGCACTTGAGACACAGTCTCACAAAATTTCTAATTCTACATGACTATTCAAGCTCTGCTGGTACCAACCCAAGGCTTCAGCATCAAGGTTTTATAGAGCTGTCTTAAATGATACAAAGCTGAGATCATAACTAACCACTTTTATTATAAAATTGTGCAGAGAGGAGTTACAGTCACATCTCTGTATTTGTATGGCAGCACTCAGACATGGCATTACCTGTAATAGTATAACTAATATAGTTCTATCAACAGCTATATTAACATTGCCAAAGCCCAACTCTGCACGTGTAACTTCATCTCGCTTATGTAAATTTTCCTCTGGCTTCAATAAAGCAAGTTCCCACTTTCTGATCTATTAACACAACAGCAGACTGTTGTTATCCATCTTGCAATGAGTATTTGTCAGAGAATAAAAACTGGTGTTTGAAGAATCTGTCCTTCATATAAATAATTTACTAATTTTACCCAAAGTTCCTAGACCTCTATATGAAGCCCACAACATTAGCAATACATATTTGTTGACACATTCTCAGTTACTCAGAATCTGTACTGTTGACTGAACTGCCTTAACAGAAAACTTGTTTCATTTCTGCTTGACAAGAAAAGTCTAATCTGTATATAGAAGTATCACTTTTTATTTCAGTGCATTTGGATAGGTTCTTCTAAGACAAATTGATTGTGTCTTTTCAGCAATTAAGAAAAGAATAGTATCACCAGACAGAACTGAGCTGCTGAAGCCACAGTTATTTAACCAAAGGTATTTGCAAGAAAATGAGTCTTCCAGATGACTTTTCCAAAACCAACATATAATTTAAAATACACATGACTTACAAGAAGCTCCACCTGCCCTTCTGTTTCTGAATGATCTTCCATGACGGTAGCTTCAAACCCCAAATTGTGGATCAGCTGTGCTATTTCAAGAGGCTGTATGAGTTCTGGCTTGTACCTTATCTCTGCTTTACCTGCCATCAGTGCTACCAACACTGAAATAATCCCTGCAGTGGCAATAACAAAAATATTAGATAATGTAGCTCCTTTGAGGGAAAGAAAAATAAAATATTACAAGTGATTATCAATGAGGACTGTAACAACTTAGAGACACTATAATCCTAATGATTTCTCTCTGCCTTCTTCTAGTGTTGTTCCCTAGCCACAAGAGCAAAGTTTTTACTGAGATCCAGCCAAATTGTGCTTTCCTTCAGCAATGAGAGAAACCATGAGGTTTACACACTGAAGGAGGTGAGTTTCGCTATGATCTAATGAGACAAAAAGGATGTTGCGAAGCAATTTTTACACCCATTGCTGCAAGCTCTACCCTAGACTCTCTTAGTTTGTAAAGAGCCAAACAAACCCTGCAGCACACTTTTTATTTTCTTGTTCCTCACCCCTCCTTTCTCTTTTTAATAACTAAAATCCCACAGAAATCTACATTTAAATTTGAAAAGCAAAACATAAAAATCACAGGGTAAAAAAGTTGTTTTGTGAGCTAATGGTTTTTTTGATTTTTAAATCAAGGCAGTGAGACCATCACTGGGAGACTGGGGACGCAGTAATCAATAAGCAAAATCCCCCAAAGGCATGGTAACACAAATGAAATCAGACATTGCTAAGGCTCATCTGTTCATCTTCTACATGGCCAGAGGAAAGGCAGCTCCAGCCTGCAGACTTCTAGACTATAAATACTGCTATGCCTAAACTTACCCTGGCAATGGAGCCATATATTTGTTTGTACCTGCTTGTGCAAAAATGCCCTGAAGGGTAAGTTTCACATCACCAACATACCAGAGCTCTCAACAGCTCTGGAAGAGATGGATTGCTTTGTAAAGCAACAAGGCCCTGAAAATTAAATGAGAACCATTTCTCTGTTCTTGTCTTGAGACGTATTTGAACTTTTAATCCCATTACAACAGCTGTTACAGTTTAAGTATGTTCATCAGGTTTATCCATCAGTGCAGTAGGATAGTTAAACAGTGACATCGTTTTATTAGCACTAAGAAAGAGCATTAAGTCTATTTAACCTTCAGATATTGTATGACAACCTCTTCCATTAATCTCACAGAATACCTTTTTCATTCCATTGTCCCTTATAGACTCATTATAGGAATCTTAAATTTATTACCATCTTCTTTCTGCAAATTTCTTTCAATGGTAGACACACACGATGCACAGGTCATGCCTGTGATTTGTAAAACACACTTTTCTTCTGTTTCTCCACTAAGCTCGTTTGACCCATCAAGGTGAGGGCTGTCTGGAAGAGCATCTGAGGCATAGCCTTGGCGAGGAGGCTCCGGAGCTTTGCTGGCATCAGGCTGGCGCCTGTGTTCTCCAGTGGCAGTATCTTGAATAAAGGCACAATGCACTGAGCAAACACCATTTACAGTGTGATCAGATGATGCAAAAGTACAGACAAGTCACATTTATAAATCACTTAAACCCTCACAGTTGTTTGGAAGGTGACACAGTAACCTTGGTCTCTACATGGAAATAATACAGATTGTTACTATGCTTACAAAAATACACATTCACCAGTACCACTTGCATGACCATTTCACTGTACAGAACTAGTGTTCCTCTTTCAGATGGCAAATGCTTCCCTCCAATTCCAATGCCTAGAGCTGACAGTTACCTACACTTGATAAAGATATATTGCTACCTACAGGGTCCTTATCCAGCACAGAGAACGTAGTCCAGTCATATCCATTCTGTCACTGTTGTCATCTATGCAGGACTCATATCACTTCATCTCAAACAAGGAAAACAAGTTTCTTGACAGATTCCTCCTTATGGCACAGTATTTACACTGTAAGTACTGCAAAATGAGTAGTGGAAGCACCCAGGAGACCTGAACACAAACAGGCCTGTTGCAACCATTTTTATTCTTTGCCAGATATTGAACAGACACACAACAGCTCCAGCTGTGCTCACAAACTATATCGCTCGGGCAGGGGTTTGTGTGAAGTGGCAGGATTTGCTTCTGAACATGTTAAACACAGGTTTCCCTCCTTTTCCACAGATGGATTGGAAGGTCTCCTATCAACAATTTATAAACAAAAAAATCATAATTAACCACCACATACAGGCGCCTCCTCATCTGTAGTAGTACCACAGACTCAGAGGGATTGGACCCATGACAGAAGTGAATAGGATGTGGTTTGTTGCAACCAAACTAATTAATTTCAGGTAAACTACATCAGTATTTCAAAGTAAATCTTTTTAGTTGAAGCAGGTAAAAATTGCCACATTAGAAATTCACTAGAGAGGAGATTGTGACTCAAAACAAGCTCTTAAACATTGAGCACATGTACAAAATGCACACCCTGCTGCAGCTGTCATGTAAAGGCAGCTGTTCCCACAAAAGACTACCTGTATTTTTCCACTTACCTGGTTTAAAGCAAGGTTTAGTGAAGTAAGGCAGGGAAAAATACACAAGAAATAAAGGTCAAAGGATCAGGACATTAAAAAGACGTTTTAGCTAGGTAAAAAGTGGTTTTAAATGAAAGATTTCATTAGGTTTGTAAAGTTTAGTATTCTGGAACATAAATCAAAGCATTTGGTTTGATAGATCTACTTATAGCAGCCTGTAGATATAGGAGGAAAACTACTTCAGCAGGTAAGGGGATGAGCTATTTGAAAGACTTTGTACCAATTTTCCAACCTTTTGGCTTCATGATGTAACTCAACACTTACACAGGCTGGTGTAGTCATTAAAGGGCTAAAACAAGGTGCTTTACCGCTGAAGCCCCTCTCCCTTGCTAAGTGAGGTCAGATCAGGCCAGTCATTCAGAAAAGACAATGTCAGTGTGATGCTTTAAGAGTTACTCTCCAGAAAAGAGTCTCAGTGCAGGGGTTGCATGACCCAGCTTGGCACACTACCCACAGAAGAAAAAACACTGTTACCTGTCAGCACAGAGGCATTGAATCCCATGTCTTCTATGGCAGCTCTTAACTCTTCTCCACTAGTGACAGCTGGATCATAACGTATGGTCCCAGTACTGCCAGCTAGAGAAACTGCTACACGTTGCACTCCTTGTCTCTGTGATATTGCCCCTTCTATGGACTGTACACAAGAATTGCAGGTCATGCCATCAATCTTAATAACAGCCGTATGTGTCACGTCTTGCGGTGGCTGTCTGACGAGGTCGTATGTGAAAGCAGGGGAGGGAGAGGCTGCTTTATTTGCTTCTGAACCATTAAGGAGGCTTACTTTAAAGTTTCCAGGTGGAAGGGATTCAATAGCTTGCTGCAAAGCTGACAGGGTGAGTAAATCTGGGCTATACTGTACCACAGCACATTTATGCTCCAAAGACACTTTAATACTTTTTATGCCAGGAAGATCTGATATATTCCCTTCAATGTTTCTGACACAGGACTTGCAGTGCATGCCTTCTATCTGTACAGTCACTGTAGCTGTGCCACTCATCTCAGAGACCAGTGGCTCAAATCCATCACTCTCAAAACTTGCTGGTGTCTCCTTGGGGTTTGCATTCTGCAAGCGCTGGAGATCAAGGGCACCCAGCTTCAGAGGGGCTGATTTACTTTTAATGGTGCAGTCATACCCCAGGTCACTGATGTGTCTCTTGAGGTCATCAGGCTGAATGATGTGAGGATGGTAAGCAATAATTGCTTCCTGATTATCAAGTGACACCTTGATTTTTGCTACACCATGCAGTTTCCTAATCTTTCCTTCAATGTTGGTGACACAGGACTGGCATGTCATGCCTTCTACCCGAAGTTTAACTACTGCTTCTTTCAAGTTCGACAAATTTACAGTCCCTGTTGGCAACTTCTCTTCTGCTATGTTGGCATCAAAGCCCATATCCTGAATTTCCTGGCAAATCTGTTCAGGACTTATTTCCGACTGCAGATACTTGATAACAGCGTTGTTCTGTTCAAGGGAGACTTTAATTCTCAAAATGCCCTTCACCTTGGAAATTCGGCCTTCTATCGACTGCACACATGACTGGCAAGTCATTCCCACAATGTTGACTACCACAGTATGCTCTTGGGAAGATGGAGAGGGCACAGTTTCAGAGCTCTCCTCATAGCCCATGTTGTCAAAAGCAAAATTATGCTTCATTGTAGGCTCCAGCTCACAACCAGGAGGAGAATCAATGTTGGATAAAGCCTAAGGAGAAAGGAAAAGTAGAAACAAATGCATGTATCTTCAGCCCTGTAAAAGCAACAGTAGTCTGCATATGCTCTCAAGCACATACTAGTAGTGCTCTAAAGTCAATCTATATGGCCAAAACCTTTTACAATGTTATTTTACACTTTGAATATATTATCAGTGAGTTATGCCCACAATGATGAATCAGGCTTCTGACAGGTCTCCTGAGCAGCAATTTAAAAAACACTGACTAGGGATATAAAAACAGAATTGATTCAATATTCCTACCCCAACCAAATAATTTAAAACTTGAGCTCTCTTCAGCCACAGGACACTTGCATCACACAGCCGGAGCTGCTCTTCAGAGCACACTGTCACTGGCACAAGGGGTCACAGGAGAGAGTGTGCTGACTGCCTCTCCAAAAATGTCATAAACTGGCCCAGTTTGGCCAATGTGGTACTTCTCAGCAGGAGTTCAAACCAAACCAAAGCAAACCAAAAAGCCCAAGAAAACAGAATCATGAATTTTCCAGCTGGTTCAGGAAGGGCCAGCTGTGTGATATTTGAAGAGTAATATGCATGCGCACAAAGGCCTGGGCTCTCTGCATATAATATACAGATCCTTTAACTTAAAATCTGTATCTAACAAAAACCTTGACAGACACAGAACTATATGCAGATATTTTCACTACGGTTTAATTTACCTACTTGTGAGGCACCTAAGAAAGAACATAAATTGAGCTAGAAAAACTCACTGATTTGATCCAATGCTGATTTTCAGGATGGCCAGTGCTGAAATAGACCAGCCAGAAGTGAACTATCTCTCAGTCAGATCATGGACTCTGCAATACTGGAACTCTATAGCTGAATGCACTCAATTCAATTGAAAATGAAATATTAAAAAAAGCACCAATGCTTCTCATAGAACAGGCACTGAGAGCACAGACTCTGTCTCCAATTGCTGGTGCCATGTGATGAGGAAGATTGAGAAGGGATGGGACAAATACCAGACTGTCAGATTTCATGAAAATAACATAAAAATTCATGTCCATAACTTAAGGCACCTTTAAATACTAAAGATCTAGATGAAAATTACTAGGATAAATCTATTCTCTTGCCTGCAAAGCCGTGGGCTCTCTGGCATTCAATAAAGTACAGGATGCTGGGCATTACTGCAGGGAAAGCCTGGAGAAGGTGCCACCAGTACCGCAGATCCTGTTCCTGTGACCCACAAGAAAACTCCCTCCTCAATACCACAGCATGGGTGAGAAGCATTTAGGCTGCTTATTAACACTAGACTGCATCCAGTTCATTTGATGCAGTATTCAAAATTCATTAACTTGATTTTGTTTCACGCTTAGACAGCTTGGGAATAATGAAATCTGGGGTCACAACCAAAACAGCAAAAATTTAACACAAGAATTTTGTGATTAGTCTTTGCTATACTGTATTTGTTAGAACAGGAGGAGGAATGAGCAAGTTCAACTATTCAAGGTTATGGTGCAGCCCCTCAACTATCCTGACAGCAAGCTCTCCCTCCTGCTCCCTCCCTCTCTGCTTGGCCTCAAGGCTGCACTCTGGGAGTGCTGGGAAAGAAGAGTCACAGGAATATTTTAGTCCTGGCATCCCCTTTTGCCTCCTCTTCCCACAGGCCTGGCAGCACCCAGGACACGTACCCCTCTCCTTGCACTCTTCTTCCCAGAAGTTACTGAAATGCCCAACACACGTGGAAATGTGCCACCAGTCCCTCCTTCCAAAACAAAGCATTAACAGTTAATCGGACTTCCTTGCAGAGGTTGTTCCCTGTTTAGGCACACACAAGGACAACCAAGAAACCCACACTCTTGTTTCCTCCTATTTGTGACTTCCCGCAATTCGAAATATGGGAATGGGAAAGAAGCCCATCTGAAAACAGCCTCTTAACCACCACATTTCAAATGCTGCTTAAACTCGCATTTATTGTAAATCCTGCCTCAAGAAGTGTAATTTGAATATTGTCCCTTGTGTCCTCTTCCCTATCCCCGGTCCCCCAAGGACACTGCTCATGGTGGCCTACTCTTCTTATCACAAACACCCGCTGAAATCCATGTGACAGCTACAGAAGCTCACCCTGTGTGTTTTCTTTGGCTCCTCTGACAAAGGCTTTTGCCTTCCGCATCCTTTGGCGAAACAGAGCATGAGAAATGGGCGAACATCCTCCACTCTCTGCTTCACTGCCTGTCTGGCAGCCACTTGCAGATAAAACTCGGGAACCACCACAGGCCTTATGTCCTCCACTGTGCTCCCTCCACCCCCATGCTCACCAACTGTCTCACTTTTCCAAGGTACCCCGTGACATAAAAGCAATTTAAATTACATGTTTAAAAAGATTAAAGGGCATTTCTTGTTCTCCAGTCTTTTGGAAAACATAAAAGCAAGGACTGATTCTACTATTTCAATGCATTGTAAGCCACAGAAACATCAAAACTTGGCCACTGTTTTGCATGTTTTGCATATAAAGCTATCCCAACATTCAGAAGAATAGGCAAAAATACTTTGTTTGCTACTTGACAAAAGCAGATGTTTATGCTCTGTAGGAGAAAAATCCTTCCACACAAATTTTTAAATGACAAGGAAAACATAGAGTGGGGGTGTAGGTATAAGAAAAATAAAAGGTTTCTGTCCCTTAAAAAAATCCCCAACAAACACACAAATGCCAAAACGTTGAAGAGTCCCCGCAAATGCAAGAAAAGTGTACAGGTATAAATGAAGTATTTACAAAGTCTTTAGTATTGTTTTTAACTTCAAAAAACAACCAAAACAGAAGGGGCACAAATACATCTATGTGTGTATTTGCAAGAAGGGTATTTCGACACTAGATCAGAGGAAAAGAGCAGATTCATGTAAGATGAGGTATACAGAAGTGTGTCCGTAGTTTTCCTCAGGCACATGCTGGGTCTCAGAAGAGGGCTTCCTGATACCAGCTAACACCCACACATAAAATGCCATCTATGAGGCTGCATAATAATTCAGAGAACCATCTGCAAGAGGATCAGAGAAGCAGTCACCACCAAAAATGCCCAAAAAGGTACTTGGGATTCCCAAGCATTGCCCCTTCTGCTTGTTTCTACCTAGAGAGAAATACCGATGAATTAAAGGAAATGCATCTGAGTCTACATCCAGAAGGGACTGTGTGAAAAAATGGCCGTAGTTACCCTTTTGTGTCTCACACCAAAGGAGAACGGCTCCCTTTTAAGGGCAGGTGTACACCAAGTCAGTTTGCTCTACCAGTCTCATGCGTATTTTTACAGTATCTATGTAAAGAATATGTAAATAATTACACATGAAATTATGACAATTCTTTCCCTCCCTTGTTCTACAGGTAAAAGTTGGATCTGAAAGCGCACAGCAGAGTGAGGCTCTAGTCTGAAAGCTAAGAATCCTGACACAGAAAAGTTATGAAGCTCATATGAACAATATCGAAAAAAATTGAAGACATTTGCGAAACCCATTGACACAGAAGCAGTAGTAGATGGAAAGAGCTTTAAAGGAATTGCCAGAGCTGGTTGGAAAACACTAGCATCTACAGAAGACAGCTCTGCAACAGATCCAAGACGAGTAGCAAATGTGCAGGAGTGTGGCATCTGAAGTCCAACTCCAAGTATGAGGATTTAAAGAAAAAATCAAGGCATGAAGAACAACCCTTGATGTCCCAGACAGGAACTGTAGCACTCATGTGTGCCCTGGGGCAAAGCAGGGCTTGTGAACAGCTGAAAGAGGCAGAGGCTGGTGCTCCCCATTCTGACTGTCTCCAGCCAGCAGGAAGAAGGTCATCCAACAGAAATATGCCCTGGGGTTGGACTAATTTTTTGTGAAAGCTTGGAGGTGATGCAGGGCAGGGAGAAGATGCTGGATTGGAAGCACCAAGCCCTGGTTTGGCACACAGTTCTTGGCGTAGCAGCATCCAGAGCTTGTGGCAGGTCCATTGGGAAAGGCAGTCTTTGCCCATGGTCTGTATGGCCGGTGGACAAAACCTCCACATTGAGGGCTGCCCTCAGAGGCCTAGCATCAGGCTGACCCATGGTCCCCCAAAATAGGCTACTTCTTTTGGATACTCCCATTCAGATATGCAAAGGCTGAGAGTTTAACCCAGCAGTGAAGGGATACATAATAACTGTGAGAAAAACAACGGAACTCAGAAAAAAACCCCAAAGACAAGGAAACCACAGCACTGAGTAAGATCCTCACATACACACTCGTGGTGACTGGTGTCTTGAGAATGGATGTTGCCTCCACTGCTATGTTCCATTATCACCTTGTGGGGTGACTTGTCAGCAGGAAAGCCATCCTTCTACCCATTTCCCCTTCCCAAGAGGTGCAGCCACCTCTAAAATGCCAATGTAACACTCCTGGCCTCTGCAGCACAAGGCTGAGGTTGTGGCAGGCACACTCCACAACTCCCTGAGCATCACCCACACCAAGATCCAGAAAAGCACTGCTCCTCTCTGCTCATCCAGCAGGGCTCTCCCACCTTGGCTGGCACTGCTCTCCTGCCCTCCTTCACCTGGCCTGCAGGGATGCCAACATTCACATCCTGAAACTCAAGGCACCAGACCCCTCACCATGATGCCAGGCAATCAGCCAGGGAGGAGATGGGGCCCGGCCCATTCAGCAGCCCCTCCTCTGCCTCTCCCTGCCTGCTCATCCACGAGTGCTGGAGCTCACTGAACCTCTCACCCGCTATCTCCAGAGGTTTTGGGCTGCTCTTTTCCCTGCACCTCTGCGGGCTGAATCCAGCTATCACCCTCTTACCTTTGAGCACAAAACTGCCAAAGAATTATGTTATCTGTGTTTTACCTTCCCTACTTCCTTCTTTCACAACCGCCTGATTCATGGCTTTGGATTCAGGCGGGCAGCAACGCACAACTGAAAAACCACACATTATTAATTAAACGCTTCAGAAGTTTCCCAGTTTATTACAGGCAGACAGTGAACAACAAAATGAGGGCAGAGCAGCCACAAAAACATCAAAGGTCATGAGTCTTCAATTTCATGCCTACAACAGCAGCACTTCTGAGTGGGCAGAAATTCAACCCTCTAACTCCTTGACATTTTTCAGTGCATCTCGTTAGCGCATTTCGTTTAAACATATTAGATATCAACTGGTTGTTCGTTCTTTCTTTCCTCTTCCCCTAAACGAAGATTAACAAATGTCAGTAGCTACCATTTTCAGTAACTACTTGTAACACAATTTGTTGGTTTTCAAACAGTTCCTGAGTCTTAAACGAGGGAAAAAACACCCTCTACACCTGGATATCAAGATTCAATGAAAATATTACTATACAGCAACCTTTATGGGGCTTTTGTTTCCAAAATACTAAGTTAATT
The DNA here is from genome assembly GCA_013400975.1 of Atrichornis clamosus. Lineage (NCBI taxonomy): Eukaryota > Metazoa > Chordata > Aves > Passeriformes > Menuridae > Atrichornis > Atrichornis clamosus. Next base: position 36,739 of record WBMZ01010356.1, read on the forward strand.
ACACTAATGCTTCTGTCAAGGGACTGCTGTTCCCCATCTGGGATCAGGTTTCTCTAGCAGTACAGATGACGGGGAAAGATTTACGCAGTTGCAGCCAGCCTTGCTGAAATGACACCTACACTGCAGTCAACAAACCTCAGAGACCTTAACAGGCACTTTTAAATTAAAGGGAGCTGCATAAACCACGTTTGCTTTATGGGAAAAGGGAAAGCCTTGCTGTAAATGAAATGTTTCTGACTTAGAATTAAAACAAAGAAAACCTCTTTGTGATGTTCTTCACAGCTCCAGTATAAGCAACACTTATATCCCAGTAAACTGAATACAGAGAAGAGATCCTTTGGTAGAAAAGAATCCTTTATGTCATGATTGCTTTCTAGCAAACATTTATAATACAAGAAGTTACTCAAGGCAGAAAAGGCCTTCAGGTATATTTGGTCTCTTCTGGCTGTTATTTCATTCCACTCTGACACTATTTAAGCCCTTCTAAGCATACACAGCTTCAAAGAACACCAAATCACAGAATCACAGAATATTCTGAGTTGGAAGGGACCCACAAGGATTATCAATTCCAACTCTTAAGTGAATGGCCTATACGGGGATCAAAGCCACAACCTTGGCATTTTTAGCACCATGCTCCAACCAACTGAGCTTTGTTCTGAGAGTTTCTTTTCCTTAAATATTCACAATATTCACTGATCCAAATCACATTATTGCAATGTCAGTACCTTTTAAACATCAAAAACTATTTTTAAAATAATAAACCTCATAATAAACAATCATGCTTTTATCAGCATTGATCTTTCTAAGCCTTTTCTCCACAGCAATTAATCTCCAAAAATACCATAGTTATATACAACACTGAATTAAAAAAAAAGTTGCCACAGATGTATTTATCAAGAACTTCCACTAACACACACTTAGTAGATATAAATAAACTACTTACCTACAATAAGGACCTTTTAATGATTCTGCAACTTCTGTTATTTCAGAGAAAAAACTAGTATGAGCTTCTGTCAAACTACTCAGGCAATTGCAGTTCAAAAGGAGAAATACTAATGTTTCCTTCCTAAGAATCGCCACACTGTATTATTAGAGGTGGAGCTGAAACCATGCTCATTAGCTTCTACAGCATAAATCATCGTCAACATCTGGTTTCAAAGATTACTTTCAGAGGATCCCCAGAGGACTTTGCATTTGTACTGCTCGTAATGGGGCTGATATCCACGTTGGGGATTAAGACAATTTAGATAAAGAAGGTTTAACCTCCTTTAATTTACAACTCATATGTACAACACTCTTTGTTTGAAATTCACCAGTTCAGAATCATCACTTCCCTCCCAACACGCACACACACACACACCAGCTCACTGACCTGTCTTTCAACTGTATTGACTTCTGTCATTCCCATGGAGCAACTCTGCAAAAGTTTCTCTTCTTTCTGCAAGTTACTGCTTGCTTTTACCGGAGATCCCGTCTTGGACTTTTCACCAATAATCAGTAGTTCAGGCACATCACGAGCTGCCTGCTGCTTACGAATAGACACCAGGGCTATGTTTCTGTCGTTTAAAGTAGCTAAGTAGGACAGTTCCCTCTTCATTTTATTGTCCAGTTTTCTCTCCATTATCTTTCTGGACTTTAAATATTGCAACACCAAACAAAAGTTTTATGAGAGCAGTTATTTTACAAGCCACGCTTCTTCCAGCTACATTTACAACAGTTTGAAGAGTTCTGCCCATCTAATCACCACGCTCATTAGGCATGCATCACGAAATCCCAGATGCAACCTGTGACCCTTATGTACGCTGCTCGCTGCACTCAGCTACCTGCTCTCCGTGCCAGTTTAAACGTTTCCCACCAATTGGCACCGCTCGTGCTTTCCCAGCTGCGTCCGGCACTGCTGGTCTCTGCACACGGCGTCGCAGCCCGCGCAGCCAAGGCTGCCTTTCACAAGCTACTCAAACATGACCTGTGTGCAGCAAGCCAGCATAATCAGCCCACACAGACAGGCATTAGCTCCTTGTGGCCATGTGCACAATCACGGCTCCTACACACGGAAATGCTATTCCATTTCTTTCTACTATGAAATTACCAGGGATTTCTTGGATAAAATGCAGTCCCTTCTAACACTGAAAACATGCCTGCGATTACCTAATTAGATAAGGCTCCTAGACCAAAGGCCTTTCACTCATTCAGGGCACAAGAACATTCATTCTTTGTTTCAAGAGGGAAAATAAAAGAGAGAGTACAATAGTTATACTTTCTAAAATGTGCCTCTTTACCATCAGCAAGCTTTACTAAAAACCAATGAACCAAACAAAATTAAATGAGCAGTTAGTACCAGAAAGTAAAGAAAAAAAGATATTCCCTCTGGTGAATTCAGCTCCCCTTAAATTCTCTGGGCAATAACAGGAACATCTAATTTAGACAGATATTAGGTTACACATGATAGGTAACACCACTAGAAGTGCCTTGAGGCAAGCCTGAATATATTTCTCTGGGATTGCCCACAGCAAATTCAAAGCACTGTGCTAAAAGAGTAAGTGGGATCTCCAGTTCCCAAGTCCGTGGTAGTGCAGTCCAATTATGAAGGCACTGCTGAACAGGGACACCTTAAGAATGGCCATGTATCTATGCATTTATAAAATTTATAGAATATAATAGATGTCTTAGCAATTTCCACCCTTCCTGGCTGTGCAGTGACATCACTGCACATGCAAGCCTTAAAAAAATTGGTTTAAATTTAATCAGATTCTCTTGGACTTGTTGGAAAAAGTAACAAATTCCCTCCTATGCAGAGGTTAGAACTCAGCACATCTCTGTCACACCACAAAAACTTGAGGGATAAATGACAGACAGTCCACCTGACAAAAGAATGGGTACAATATTTACACTTTCTAAAATATGCCATCAGCAAGCTTTACTAAAAACCAATGACAGGACAAATTCAGATTCTTCTTAATTCCAAAGGCAGAGGTACATCCCTCACACCCCTGCCACACAGAGAATGGTCCATAAAGCCACCACACAGGACATTAGCATCCTAGTTGTCTCCCTGTCATAACTTCCCCACGAAGATGGACCCTTAGCTCTGCTTACACTATCCAGTTCTTGGAAAAAGAAGGTCTTCTGCCAGTGAAGTGAAACTCCAAATACTGCTGCAGCACTATTTCGTATTATTGTCTGAATATAAAAAATCAGTGATAATATGAAACTTTTTAAAAGCGTTATTTTGAAAACATTTTGAGAAATGGCCCTTCTAAAGAGAGTTACTACAAAGTGTAAAGGATCTGTGTTTGATCTGCGTTTATCAGTGAAACCAATTGGAACCACATCTGACTTCAGCTCAAACACTTTACTGATAAAGAAAATTGTTTTAAAGGTGAAATCAGTTCAGGAATTACTGATTTTAACTTGTTTTGAAATGAGCAATTGAAAACCATACAATTTTACTTACATGAAAAATTTCAGTACAACGTTTTTAAATACTATAGCTATGTCTACATTCTAAATACATATATATAGTTAAAAACTAATTTATGTACTTCTAAAACAAAACAATTCTCTCATCCTAAATCAAAGTTATTCAGAAATTCAGCTCTGTGTTCTAACTTCAAATTATGGCAATTTTAAATTCCAGATTTTCTTAGGGAACAGGAATTCCAGTTTCTGGCCAGCAATAAAGCATTTATTGATCCACTCATCTCTGACAGTATCTTTACTATTAAAAATATCCCAAAACCTACCTAGCATGCTTCCACAAGTAACTAGCATTCATGAAAATATCCTGTGATGAAACAGACTGTAAAAACAACTTGGGGTTTTTTTCCCTTCCCTTTAATTTCAGGTTATCCAGAAAAGCTCAGCTTAGACTGACAGAATAACAATATGTTGAGTAAGTATCTTCTCTCCAATTCCCCTCAACATTTTTCCCCCCCACAACTTCTGAGCAACCCTAAGGTAAAAATCTGTTTGTTTCTAACAGCAGTGGAGAGAAATTCTTGCTTTGTGTCCCACAGTCCTTTGCCTTCAGCAGAGTCCTGAATATGATTTGGAAGAAATACGTGAAATTGTGCTTTGATACACATTCAGTTTACAAGATATTCATCCACATTAAAAAGAATTATTTGGCTGAGGAAAAAAAGTTTGCTACAGTTGTTCAAATGAAAGGCACCTAAGATATATTTTAACCACTTAAAGTACCTCGTTCAGCTGTGGGCTGAAGCAGAGCTATATGACAATGGCAAATGAAACCTGTGCAGCTGACTGAGTCACGAGCAGCTCTCGGAGAAGAGGCACCATTCACAATGCAGCAACCGCTGAGCATCTTGTAAAGCTAAACAAGTCCTGTTTACATTGCTACATGAGACTGAAAGCTCAGAGGTCCTGCCCCACCTCAACCACTGCACAACACTTATGGTTCAGAAGGCAGTTCAGGAAGGGATCCAGTGTTGGCACCTCAAGGCTGGCAATGTCTGCCAGGGAAGCAAGGCAGATGCTTGGAATTAACCTCTCTGATCGTCTGCTGCTGCTGCTGCTCCAACAGACTGCCACTGTTTCCAAATTATTTTCTCCATTCTATCTCAATTAATTGCCCCTTTAGAGTTTAAGCTAATCGTGTCAGCTGCAAACTGAGTGTGAGCATTCTAGTTAAGGCTAAAATTGGAAAGGCAATGTTGCCCATCTCATCTGATAACAATACCATTCCCTGGTTTAAGGCAAAATTTTGCACAGCTTAGGAGTTTCACCAGGAAGAATCACTCAGGTTTGGTAGCATGAGGTTCAGATGGCAAATAGAAAACGTCCCTGCTGCCTTCGCAGCTCTCTGCTAATGTTGGGCAAAGGTGTTTGCATTTTCATGTCCGAAAACACAGAACGTTCCAAGAAAATTAAATCCTTTACCTTAAAACCTCAGGAGCTGGGAAAACGTGAGTTTCCCCCTGTATATTACCTGGTACTATCAGACCACATGATGAACACACAGGAGTTATGTGTTTTCATAGTTTTCATTTTGTTTCCCAGGTGCATTCATCCTTGGCTTTATAGGACGTTCTGGCTTGCATCTAATCCCTCTGGTTCCGTGCCCAAATAAAGCATCTTAAAATAGTCTTAACAATGCCTTGAAAGATGAGATGCTTGGATTCAAGAAAAATATTGGGGACCTGGTGGTAAGTGGGTCAAATTTCTTTAATCTGTATGAGGAAAAAAACTGAGAAAACAAAGTTTAGCAAGCAGGAGTGCATGCGCTGCCTAGAGTTCCCCAGGAACAAAGTTTCCGCGCACCTTAGGAGCAGAAACACTGAAGGAGCTTGGTGTATTACTCTGAGACATGAAACAAAGGGTGGAGCAGCATGGAACTGTGTCACGCTCTTTTTAAAAAAATGCAGCTAATGGGAACTAAGCTACAGGAATGAGCCAAATGGTGAACAAAAGCTGAACTTTGCTTCATTAACTCAAAATATGTATTACTTTTCATGCCTCTGCATATGCTAATGAACTAAAACCTCTATATGCTTTACAAAGTCACTCAAAGTACACTTACACATCAAATGACACCAACTTTAACCTTTCCCTTTATCCCCTCCCTTTACGAAAACAATATATAGCTTAAGTGGGGCAGGAGGCTAAAGGAGACTCCACCTTTGTGGATGCCTATGAAGTAGGACTCGGACACTCAGCTATACCGAGTGCTTCTTTGGGAAATTTAGAAAGCAAGCTTGTGCTTGTGATCGTACTTTTAGCACTATATAGCCATCTGGCAATTTAATGTATATGTCACCAGCTGTATTATATTCATATTTTACGTATTCACGTGTGCTTCTCAGAGGGCGTATTTATCACCAGCAATCCCCTAATAATCTGCATTTCTGTTGCTGAATAAATGACACTACCTTGCACTTGGCCATGAGAGTTACTGAATGGCACTAGACTTCAAATCTAGCTGCAAAAAAAGTTGATTGGGCACAACCAGACTTACAGTGAATTGCACTATTTGTGCATCCATAACTGGTACTTCTTATTGAACACACCTGGACTTACGGGGCCACACTGGCTCTGCACTTCTGTTGCCTAGAGCTGAATTGGCTGTCACTCAGAATTTAAGCCCAGCCGTACCAAGACCCTCTGATATCTGAGATCCAGCTGGAACACAAAGAGGGGGATTATTTTCTGCAAATCTCCTTCCTCTTATCTCAACAGAAAAGTTAGTCTTGCTCTTGAGGCAACAATCTTACAGACAGACAAAAGGAATCAGTACAGATACGTGCACTTCACGGCAGTGCAAAGACAGATGAATTACTATTAATACATCACTCTAGAAATCCAATCTGCCTTTGAATGTTAATAATTTTCCTATTCTCCTCTCCAGACATCACTTTAAACCACCAAAATACAATCCACCCTGAGGCATACAAACAATGATATGAGGTTAAACCACAAATAATTTCATATTTGACAGTAATTTGAGTTATTCTTAATTTGTCTTCAGGATGCAGTCAGCTAAAATGTTTGCTTCCCCACCCTCCCCAACAGAATTAGATTGTATTTGGGTTTTATACATACAATGCAACTGCAGGAAATGCAGCATTTAGTTACCAAAAAAAAAGCGGGGAGGGGGAAAGCAAAGTATTGCAAAATTCGTAGTAATATCACAAACAACAGTGCTGGCAACTTACAATTATCAACAAATTGTTTAAACATTGCTTGACAGGGAACCTGTGAAAGACCCAGTCCTTGTGTGAAACAACTATTTCTCCTCTGTCAGGGCCTTCTTTAAACCAAAAGCGAAGTAGTTATTAAAGGTATCCACTTTTTCTTCAAACAAATCCCTGCACTTGCTCCACAATAATTTTTCTGTCCTACTAAGCAACACAAGCCTCACAATTCCCCCGTGAATCAATCAGTTGCAGCTGAAAGTTCAGTGGAAGCTTGGTCATGCTTTTATGTCCTTTGCTTCTCCAAACAGACATACTTGCTGCTGAACATTTAAAAGAAAAAAAAAGCCATACCTCGTTTGTATTAAAGAAGCAACAAAACTCTCTCTTTACCTACATCTGCACCTAGTTTTGAGCCACAAAATCAGAACTCCTTGGCCACAGTTGTAAGAAAACTGGCAGCAACCAGATACACAAGTGTTTCTATAGCATTAATAGTATACGTATTTCTTTTAATAGATAAAGAAGCATGATCGTTATTTCTTATAAGAAAAAAGGAAACCATACAGAAATCTGAAATACAAGGAAACCAATTCCTACCTGCTATGAATAAAATTGCTTAAGAGTTGATGACCTCATTCCAAATCAAATCAGCTCAGACTTTGGCTTCAGTTTTTCAGGAAGCAGACTCAATCTTCTCTAAATATTTAAAAAAGGTTTGTTTGCTTGAAACCAGCAAATCTCAATGAAGTGCCTTGTTTGTAACAGGGCCCCAAAATGTGTACTGGTTTTTTCATTCCACGGCTTTTTGTATGATTGCAGATTGTGTGGACTTGGTACTTTGTCTGCTTTTAGCAGTGTTGGTTTCGTTATGATAATTTCTGTTATCTGTTTATAGCGCAGAAATTTGTTTTCAAGAGTCTGGAAACCACCAGACTGATCTTATTATCACATGAAAAGGCACACCTTTTGGGTCAAGGTTTAAGTGCAAAGAACAATTGCAATTTGCATGAATTAATTTGAGTCAAGATTACCATAAATGCTTCTTCACCAAGCAGGTTAAGAAGGCTGGCAGAACTTGTTGGGCAGTGCCACAACAAAAACAGTATTTTTACTTCTGTGCTTCCAACAATTTTCTGATCTTGTCCATGATTTGCTCTTGTTCAGAGCTGGTTTTGACTTGTGAAGTCTGAGCAAAAGCTTTTTAGAGTTCCATGCAGAGAAAAAGGACACACATTTTACCTATTTTAACTGCAATATTTCAAATATAACTTGAAAATGAGTAATATTATAAAAGGAACTATTTTAAAAGGCTAATTTGAAAAAGCAAAAGCTATTACTTGTGAACTAATATTTGCTATCCACATTTAGAAATAAGAAATAAAGTCTTAATTCCAATTTTATTTTGTAAATTTCTCAGTATTTGTTGTAGCATTAAAAAAATATCTCTTACACTTGTTTTGAATAAATAAACTGGTAAGCCTCTGAATTGTGATTTAAGTAAATGAGAAGACTGATTTTTTTATTATTAATTTTTTCCCAAAGTAAGCAGCCATTCACCCTGTAGCAGGCAAACTAATAGCAGACCTTAAGATGCCCTGCCAAATCTGCAATTAAATTTTCCCCTGTACAGATCAGGAATGTAAGCCTATGTCTTAAGTGACCTCCATATGTGGGAGATACCCTTTAAACTGTCCCTAGCCGTAGAGGCCACACCATTTAAGGTTATTATTACTTCCTTGCTAGCACTTGTTTCAAAACACGCTTGTGCTCACGTTTGACGGCCAGAAACAGAGATTTCACTTTGATGAGGCACCTGAGACTACATAAATAGCATAAAGCACATTGTATTTGTAAAGCATACAAAAAAAAGAAAAAATTGGAAAAAAAAAAAGACAAGAAACTGATAACTCTGATTTAAGCTTGTATTTCAGGCTCTATGGTGATCAACTGCTCAGCCTCTGAGATCACCTTCATTTCAAGAAAAAAAGACAAAACAGTATCTTGTGTTTGCATTACAGGTGCCATATCTAAAATACAAACATACAGCCTTTGTTAGGACAGGTTAGATATATAAAGGCAAGACCAAATTCAGTTTCTCTCAACACTTATTTCTGTCTATCTCATCCTGGGAGGAACCACCTATACACACAAAGAGAGGAGTTTCCAGAAACTCCCAAATCCCTAAGTAAGCTTGAAAGCTGCACTCCTCACCACAGGAGCTGGGTTCCTCCAGCATAGTGCCTTGAGCAAAGTCCTATCTGCTTTTTTTGGTGATCCAGGCAAAACTCTGTCAGGGAAAAAGGACTTCCATTTTCTGTTTGGTTCTTTTACTTCTTTTTTCCCTCCTCTCCCTGTGGCCTGGTCGCAGTTACCGGGTGGGAAAAGGCCAGAGGATGTTGGGGCCCTCCGTGTGATCCCACAGTCGCAGACAGCATAGTCTCTCAGGTGAGCCTGTGTCACGGGGCCCAGGCACACCCAGGCTGGCACGAGGGCCCTTCTCACCTGCCTTCCCACCTCTTGCCCTTTTGGACTGTGCCACGTGCTGCCAGGACACGGCTGCCGTCCTTCCAAAGCAGAGCACTGCTCACAGGCCTCTGAGCTCGGCATCACCGCACTCACGGTGGCACGCAAGGGACAAGAGGGGCAGCGGCGGGAGCCTCCCCAAAGGCAGTGCTGCCCTTAGGAGCATTTTTCTTCCCAATTTAGAGGGGCATGAAGATTTGCCAGCTCTCTGGCTGACCCGCTCTGCCACAGCAGGTGAGAAGCAAGGAGGGAAAGCTCTGATGAGAACACTACAGGCACACGGAGCAGAGGCTTTGCTGTTTTCTGCTGTCAGAGAGCAAAACTGTAATGGATGTCAGCCACTGCATAGTTAACTTGTGTTTCTGCAAAAATCCTGATAATTATTTGCTCTCCAGGGCTAAGAACTAAACAGTGCCCTGTCCAGGTCTAATATCTCACTACTAACTCTCAGGCAAGAGCCAAAGGTGACAGTTTCTATCAGTGGAAAAAGCATACTTCCAACTGACCACGAAAATAAATAGAGCTTGCCTGGATGGAGCCATACTGATTCACTGCAGAGGCTCACAGAAACTAAGAAGAAAAATAAAAAATAAAGGTGAAAATATATCTGCTGTTGTTGGGGGGTTTTTTGTTTGGGGTTTTTTTTTTCCTGCTGAAATACGTGATAGTAATTCTCTAAAAAATAAACTAACACTGGCAGCCTACACTAATTCAGGTAAGAATTCAGGTGGAAATGTCAGAACTAAAGCAACAGTCAGGGATGAAAGTAACAACACAGGAAACTGCTATTAATTTTATGCAATCTCTTCCATACAAACAGTTGCTTTGAAAAACATCTAAAGGAGATGGCAATACAGAGTAAACTTCTTTCTGTTTACAAGTATCTTTATCTGAAATATGTAACACCTGGATTGAAATACACAGTTAAAATCCTGGTTTCAAATGCAGACTTGCTTTCTCAGGCTGTTTCCTGTTACATACACACTGGCTCATCACGACTCAAACTCACTGTAAAAATAGTGTTTGTTTATTCCATGAGGACACAGAGGAAACTGGAAACATCTGACTCCTAAAGAAAGAGTTCCTGGGAGCCTGCAGTTGTGAGAAAAGGAAAACACAAAAAAGCTTTCTAACCCTGAAATTGAGTTTATTCAGCTCTCAGCAATACTCTCATTTGCAGAGGTCACGTCAGTCTGTTCTCTAGGCAAAGAATATTTCTTCCAAGGACACATTTAGTCAAAACCAATGCATTCTGCAGCTCAGAATAAAAGAAGGTAACCACCCTGAAGAGTTGCTGAGCAACCTTCTGAGATTTATTAACTGTCTTCAATTCCTGGAAAGCACAGATGTTAGCCATGGAAATTCAGGCTCAGTCCATTTAGCATTCCCTCCTGGTACCTCTGCTTATTGAAAGAAAAGGCAGTGCAGCAGAGAACTACTTTTAAGTAGCCCTCATTCACCCCCCAAAAGAGAATCTTTGATTGCACCTACTCCATGGGAAAATCACTAACCTTTCAAGCTTTCTTCATACTTGGAATAGAAATAAATCAGAGGAAGTGATGAGGCACAGTATTCACATCTCTCATATCTGGACTAGCCAAACAGTCTCCTCCAACTCTCTTCTGTCCTGCTCTGCAGGCAGTTTCGGGCTCCTTTCTCTTTCCTAATCAGTGCCAAGGAGCCAGACACGAGCACAGAATGCAAATCCTGCCTCGTCCTGACTCCATGTGAAACAACTTGGATTGTCATCCGAACAGCACTCTTCCTTGCTTCCTGCAACAGGCAGAGAGGCACGCACAAACACAGGTGGCAAAATGCATGCTGAACAAGTCAGTGCAGCGAACAAGTCATGCAAACCTTGAAAGTTTGAAAACAGAAGCACCTCACTCAGTAAAAAAAATTCAGTGAAGTTTCGCAGCTCCCTGAGCAGTGTCACAGTCAATTTAAACAGGTATTAGGTATGACTGTGAGAGAGGTGGTCTTTCATGATCCCCTTCATGTCCTAATTAGGTGTAGATGGCCATTAATATATTACTATCCGCATAAGGGAATGAAAAGCAAAAGAGTTTGGGACTGCTATCACATGCACTCACAAATGATTCCTAGCTCCTGAAGAATCACAAATTTCCACCTAAAAAAGCTGGGACTTAAGCCTACATGTTATTTTGCAAGCTCAGTGACACTACCATTAGGGGTACACTAATTTCTGCCAGTGCTCAATGTTGATTGAAAACATTTTCTTCAGCCACCCTAAAAAATGGCAGACATTTAGAGTACATGGGAGGTTAAAACACTGCCACAAAGTACAGAAACAGATTTGTTTTCCTTCATGGTCCTTTCCTAACTGGGACAATTTGTGTGAAAATAATCTTCTGTTAATCAAAAGATATGGGTTCAACCTGCTACAAATAAACATGCTTTATAGGCACTCCTACAAAAATTCTGTGTAGATCCAAGCTGCTTAATTCTTCGTGGCTTCTGCGAAAACAAAAGGGCAGCTTTTGCTCACAGACACATGGTGCAAGCATCCACGCCCTAGAACATGTAACTCAAAATTAAGGCTGACAATGAAAAAAAATTTACCAGAATTGCTTATATTTAGCAACTTGAATATTACAACCTATCAGTAAAAACAGCCCAAAGTGTCTTTCCCTAGATACACCAATGCCACAATTTATTTACAATGCTCAGGTTTTGCTTCACAAATATTTAGCATAGAACTGGTGCAACTTTTTTTCTGCCTCCTGTTACTACGCAATGAAGAGTAAATGTACTGTAACATTTAACAGCCTATCACAAGACACATACAAAATGAAAAACTTACTGTGTATATGAACGATCTGAGATTCCTTCTACTAAAAACAGTCCCAGGCATTTTGGTAGCTCAGACAGCAGCCCCGAACAAGAGACTTGGTGCTACACAGTGAATATTTCTGAAAGAAAGTAACTAACTGTACAAGAAAGTATAAAAGACCACATGACTGTCATATGAATATCCTTACACACTACTAATCCAGTTTCTTTCTATTGTTACTTGCCAGCAGTTTTATCTTACTAAGTTACTCATATATGTAGTACATAGCAAGAATTAGAATTACAAAAATATACTTTTCAACTGTTTCAAATGCCTTGCAGGCTTGGGGAGAACACACAGTGAGTGGATTCTGCTATTTATTCTGAATACTGTTCACTTCAGAAGGCCTGTTTGCATGGGCTTTCTTTAGACTAAGGAGTTTAATAAGGAAAGCAATTAAAACAGAACAAAAATGCTTACAAGAGGCTACAAAAGACTAAAAATTTGGTACATCTCTGGGAGGATGAAAACAAAACTGACTTGATAACAAAGCCTAGTTTACTTTTGCTGGTATGTCAACCTCATGGAATTTCTGCAGACAAAGTTTTGAATAGTGTTCTCACTGCTGGAGTGGGAACACCAGAGAGGGTTCATCACTGCTCCTGCTAAAGTTCTTGTCAGTACCCTAAATGCATGCATACAATATCCTCTGCTACATATGCATGATGTTGGGGAAGTTGTGAAGTGTCGACGACTCAGTTAGTCTGTGTTGGACATTAACACATTTAAGGTAAACCTCGCAGGCCTATCAGCAACACAGTTTTCATACTGCTCACATCAGCAGCTGAATACCCTGTGATTAATGAAATGTTAACAGTAGAACTTTGGAAGTATTAATACATGGTTTTAATTACCACTAGAGGGACTAAGAAAAAAATAAAACAACTAAGATGACTAAGAGACTGGTATATCTCTTCTATGAGGAAAGGTTGAGGGAGCTGGGACTGTTCAGCCTGGAGGAGGCTCAGAGGAATCTCATCAATGTATATAAATACCTGAAGGGAAGGTGCAAAGAGGATGCAGGCAGGCTCTTTTTACTGGTGTCCAGTGACAGGACCAGAGGCAATGGGCACAAACTGAAACATGGGATGTTTGAACATCAGGAAACACTTTTTCATTGTGAGGGTGGCACAGGTCACACAGGAAGGTTGTGCAATGTCCTTTCCTGTAGGTGTTCAAAGCTCATCTGGACTCAGTCCTGGGCAACCTGCTCTAGGTACTCAGTTTGGGCAGGGGGGCTTGAGAAGAAGACCTCCAGAGGTCACAGAATCATAGACAGTTTGGGGTTGGAAGGGGCATTAAAGAACATTTAGTTCCAATCCCTCTGCTGTGGTCAAGGATGCCACCCACTAGATCAGGTTGCTGAGGGCCTCATCCAACCTGGCCTTGAACACTTCCAGTGATGGGGAATCCAGAACTTCTTTGGGAAGCCTGAGCCTGAAGTTCCAGTACTTCACCCTCTCACAGTAAAAAATTTCTTTTTAACATGTAATCTGAATCTCTTCTCTTTTAATTTAAAACTGCTGCCCCTTGTCCTGTCACTATCTGTCCATATAAAAAGTCACCCTCCTTCTTTTTAATAAGCCCTCTTTGACTGTGGGAAGGCTGCAGTCTCCCTCAAGCCTTCCCCAGGCTGAACAATCCCAATTCTCTCAGCCTGCCTTCATAAGAAAGATGTTCCAGCACTCTGATCATCTTCATGGCCCTCCTCTGGACTTGCTCCAACAGGTCTTTTCTGTGTTGAGGACCCCAGAGCTGGGTGCAGCACTCCAGGTGGGTTGTCACCAGAGTGGAGTAGAGGGGCAGAAACCTACTGGCCACGTTGCTTTTGGATGCTGCTGGCCTTCTGGACTGCAATCGCACATTGCCGGCTCATGTTCAAGTTTTTGTCCATGAGAACCCCTAAATCCTTCTCCACAGGGTCTCTCTCAATGAGTTCTTCCAGTCTGTACCTGTCTGGGATTGCCCCGATCCAGATGCAGCACCTAGACACTGAGCCATTGACCACAATTCTCCGGCTGCATCCATCCAACAAATTCCCCCCCACCTCAGCCATTCCGTGATTCTGTGAACTATAAATTATTAGAGCTGAGAAAGCTATTTGATACTCCCACCACCATGCAGATTTCTCCCTACAATAAGCAAGTGAAACTCAAAAGCCAGGTGTGTAGGTGTCTTCCTCATTAATTAGTCTTCTTACTTCCTGGAACTCTTCACCATTATTATTCAAGTCTCATCTTAATTAAGCTGTGACCCATGATCCTTCAGCTTCATAAAGGCACTCAGTTTAACACTCATACCTTTCAAGGGAGTGGCCATGGACTCTTCTTCAAGACGGTGGGGAGAAATACAAATTTCATTATTTAAAATAGACTGGACTTCTATGTTCCCTAGAATAACCTGCCTCTTCTCTGAACTCGGGCAATAATCTTCAAATGTTGACCTTACAAGAAAGGTGTTTTGAGTTGAGAGATGTGAACACAGCAGAAATCCATTCTGTAAACATCCCCTGCGCTTTTAATGCAATGCCTCTGTCAGGGAAAAAGATTAAGGGAGAGAAACCAATGCCTGCAGCACTGTCCTTATGAGAGCCGTTGGTTCAGAAATGAAATGTTAAGCTGTGCTTGCTGGACCTACAACAGACCTCTTCTGATTTACCTGCTCACATAAAGACAGAGATGTCCTCATAAAACCTATAGTCAGTGGTATTTAGGACAGTCAAAATATGTAAATAAAAACACCAGTTAAATAACCAATAAGTTTCTGAGGGCTTGACATATTTCCAGTGTCACTCCCACATGGTGAGTCCTCCTAAGTGGAAAGCTCAATCCAGGCAGGTCAGAAACAAATAACCTGGTTATTTAAGCTGGACTTTTCTCACTCCCAATACAACAGAGACTTTGTGTCTCTGCTTCTGGCTGTAGCAATGGCCATATAAAGTAATGACTCATCATTTTCCAATGCACTCTTCTGATGAAGGAGATATGGAACCACCTTCATAAACATCCCCAATGCCTTCACAACTTCAAAATGCACAGGTGGCTTGGCTAGGACGTGAAATAGGTCATGCTAGCCTAAAAAGAGGCTGAAAAATCACAGGTTCTGGAAAGGTCTTGTTCAAAGAAACAGGGTTTGAAACCCCCTCAAATTTTGGACAGCTGCAACTCTGCAAGAGACTGGAGAATGAGTTATCTGGATCAAATTTGCCACATAACACATTTTATTATTTTAAAATGGAGAATGTGATGGAGGAAAAAAACATATAGCAATGTGACAGATCAGAAATGTTTTGCACTGTTTTACCAAAGCTTCTCCTGATCTACAGTGTCTCAATGCTTCCCAGCATCCAGGAAAGCAAGATGAATTCCTTATGTTGTTCCAAGGAAGACATTTTAAGAATACAAAGTTTTGACGTAGATTGACATATTAGTAGTAGTATTTTGAAAAAACAGCCCCATTCAGTCTTATTGCTACATTAACCCTCTCATCTGTGCATATCCTCTCCAATGAAGACAAAATAGGAGGAAAAGTGTATTAGCCAGAGACAACCTCCGGTGGACACTGTCCCCAGCGAGCGCGTTCACAGGATCCTTTTGGAGACAGTGCCAGGCGCAGGCTGTGTTGGACACCCTGCCCTGGCCTCACAACATTAGCTTGCACACAGTCGCGGACAGCTCCCTCTCGATAATGAGGGATTCACTTACGGGCAGATTACGGCAGGGCTGCAAGCACCTTCCTGTCCTGCCTGAAGAGAAGGGCTAGCATTTACACATGCAAAACTTGGATGTGGCGGATGCAGAAGAAACCCCTCGACCCGGGGAGGCCTCTGCCGCCTCACAGTCCCCTCCCTTCCATCCCACCCGCAGAATTCGAGGCTGTCACTCGAGGAGGATGCAATGCAATTCAAGGAGCAGCACACGTTATGTCTGACTAAGCTATGATAGTGCTGTGCTGTTTTCCACTCTCTTCTGGCATCTCTGGGAAAAACGCTTTACGTAGTAGCGCAGTGCTCCTACTGCACTCCACTTCTTTCACGGGAATACGCATTCTGCTTTTGCTGGCAGGAGCCGAGGAAGCGGAGGAGAGGGACGGAAAGGGGGAGAAGGAGGCGGAGAAGGAAGCGTGGGTCGCTGCCAGCCGGGAGCCGCAGCCCGGCTGGTCCCGCCCCGCCGGCCGGGAACCGCCCTTTCCGCCGGGAAGGGGACGCGGCGCTGCCCAAGATGGTGGCGGGAGGGTTGTGCCTGTGTGGGCTCCTCAGGTACCGGGGTGCGGGGCGGCGCGTCCTGGCGGCGGACGGGGAGGGCAGGAGGCGGCCCCTGCCCGGCCGCGCTCCTCCATCCGCCCGAGCCCGCCCGGGCAGGGCGCGGGGGACGGCGCCTGCCCGGCTCCTCGCTGTGCCCCGGGCTCGCATGGGTTAATGAGCTTTTCCGCTGCTCCCGGCCCAAAACGAAAGTGCGTCCTTGCGTGTCGGTCCTGACGCGGCGGCCGCTCCTTGGGTAAACAGGAGCGGCCGAGTGAACGCTGTTTATCCTAAGGCGTAGCACAGCGGGAGGGACCAGGCGCTGCCCCTGTGAGGCTCCGGGCCAGGAAACCTCCCGTTGCTGGGTTCCTGGGTTAGGAGAGCTGTGAGGGAGGCGGTGGAGAGCGAAGGAAATACACCTGTCAGTGTCTGAGAGACCAGATGAAACGGGTCTCTCTACACACAGCTTCTCTGGGTAGTTGACACAGTTCTTCATGCCTGCGGGGAAGGGGAAGTGAAGGTTGGAATGGGAAATGCCTGGCCCCACTAACTCGGCACCAAAGCAGTTCACAGTAAAGCAAGCCAAACAGGAGATTGGATTGAGAAAACTTCTTAAAAATCTATTTAGAAATCGCTCTGCTAGTTGTGTATTTCCAGAATGCTGAGGACATGCAGTCTTCACTGTGTAGAACACATAGAGATAGCACATACACGGCATGAATAATTAATAATAAATGGTTGCAAGGTAGCAGTAGGGAAAAAAGAGATCTTTGGCTAGATAACGTAGAGTGATGATTTTATTTCTGTAATTGTTGAAGTGATAGACACTGATGATTTCTGAGATTAGAAGAACTCAGTAAGTTGTTGAACTTCGTGTAGCTCTCCCTTTAAGCCCCTCCTGCTCAATTTTATACATAGTATTTCTTTAAAGCAATTACATATTTTTAAATTTCTGACTTGTTTCAGATTGTTGTGCTCATTGTTACTCCCTGCATTATTTCTAAGTGGAATTTTGTGCGTCTGTTTGGTGGTACTGCTGTGGGGAATACGGCTCTGGATACAAAGGAAAAAACAGTTGAGCTCAGCAGGAAGAGATGGGAAGCAGCCATTGCTGGTGGCCTTTTTTCACCCATATTGCAATGCAGGAGGTGGAGGAGAGAGAGTCTTGTGGTGTGCCATAAGAACGCTCCAGAAAAAGTAAGCATATATGTCTATCAAACACTGTATTTCATTCTCAGCTTTTTCTGCTATTATTTATGCATATGTTGTCATTTTGCATATTTAAATAGGTGTCATTAACCTACTGGTCCTACATTGTATTTTACATCTGAGTTTCACATGGTTGCACCATTCCACTTCATCCCTTTAGATTTTGATCTTTCTGCTGCGGCATCTCTCTCTTTTTTTCTTTCTCTCCTTGGGAGAACTCCTCAGTTTTCCACTGCTGGTAATGAGCTTTGTATAGTCATAACTCCTCAGTAGATAACTGAGAATCTTTATACTTGCCTCGCCTCTTGGTGCAGGAGGCAAAACAAATTAATACCTAAAGTGGATTTAACATTGGCACATCCACTGATTTGCATTCATTCACATTTTGCCTATGCTGTGCGCTAGACGGACATCTCCGAACGTAGGGCAAGGTGTTCTTAAGTCTGTAGAATACAACTGAGCTACTTTCATGTTTTACTCAAAAAAAAGTATTCCCCAAGTCCTCAGCCATATGTTTGTCTGCAGAAAAACTGTTTCTCAGAGAAAAACTGTGGAAGTGTAAGGAAAAGTATAATTTAGTTAAAATCATTTCACAGCTAGGTCAGACATTTGTTTTCACATTCTTCTGAGGGATTTTGAATGGATAATACTTCAGTTTCTTGTTAAAGAGTTTGAAGAGAAGAGTGTATGAAACTGTTTTTCTTTATTCTTACAGGTACAGAAATGTAACATGTGTTGTTTACACTGGGGATAGAGATGCCACTGGAGAAGAAATAATAGAAGGTGCTTTCAGAAGATTCAATATTAAGTTAATTCATCCTGTGAAGTTTGTATTTCTAGAAAGACGCTACCTTGTGGAAGCTTCTCTTTATCCTCACTTCACTTTGCTGGGACAAAGTTTAGGATCAGTGTTCCTCGGCTGGGAAGCTCTTCTGAAGTGTGTTCCTGATATTTATATTGACTCAATGGGCTATGCCTTCACACTTCCCCTCTTTAAATACTTAGGGGGTTGTCGCATTGGATGCTATGTCCACTATCCCACTATCAGCACGGATATGCTTTCTGTCGTTAGGAATCAGGATACCAGGTTTAACAATGCAGCCTTCATTACAAACAGTCCTTTCTTCAGCAAGTTTAAACTTGTCTACTACTACTTCTTTGCTTTCATGTACGGGCTGGTTGGTTCCTGCAGTGATGTGGTTATGGTTAATTCTTCTTGGACACTAAATCACATCCTTGCCCTCTGGAAAGCTGGAGCTTGCACTAGTGTTGTGTATCCACCATGCGATGTTCAGACTTTCCTGGATATTCCACTGGAAGTGGAAAGGAGCACCAGTGAGTATTCCATTGTTTCTGTTGGCCAGTTCAGGCCTGAAAAAGATCATCCTTTGCAAATCAGAGCCTTTGCTAAATTGCTGAAAGAGAAGAGAGTGGGGCAGCAGCCGTCACTGAAGCTGGTATTAATTGGAGGCTGTCGTAACCAGCAAGATGAAGAGCGAGTGAATAATCTGAAATGCCTTTGTGAAGAGCTGGGAGTCAGTGACGATGTGATCTTCAGGATAAACATTCCCTTTGAGGAGCTGAAGAGACACCTGTCCGAGGCCACCATCGGCCTGCATACGATGTGGAATGAGCACTTCGGGATTGGTCAGTACATTTCCTCAGTGTTCTGCTGTTTGTGCCTAGGTGTCTGGGCGGAGAGGCCTGCATGCCAAGCAGGTGTCCAGTTCCTAGTCCCCTTGGAGGCAGTGTAGCTGCCATAAAGCCTGCAGGACTGATGCAGATGTGGAGCAGATGATGCACCACTAGGTGCTACTGTAGTGCAAGCTGAAGCGCTATAGTCGTAGACTGTTAATTGTGTGCGTCCACTGCTCACCTAAACAGCCAGCCTGTCCCATCCGTGCTGCCCAGGATGTCCTGCTGACCTCCAGCTATCTCCCTGCAAGGCCATGGGTGGCCTTTGTGTTAGGTTTGCCAGCCTTCCAGAGCCTCAAAAAGCTGCTTCTGTTTAGCACCTGAGATTGTGCCCTTTGGCTCCACTGACTGCAGGGAGAGCTTAGAGACAGTTCCTGTGTAGACATCTACCTTAGAGATTTTGGTCGTGTTTCACCTACCTCAGATGCCATTTGAAATCTCTATTATAAGTCACAGGGCTCTAGCTGCTGTTTCAGAGGTGTGAGTCTCCCACAGATCTTGTCATAAATAAGCCCCGTGTAGATGCCACCAAGTACCCTTGGTCATCTTACTGCGTTAGGCATCTGTGCTGAGGCAAATGTATCAATCCCTTAAATTAGTCAGTGGAGCTGGGATGGGACCTGGTTTGCAATGGGCTGGCATATAGAATGAAAGTATGGGGCTCAATTTACTGGGATTAGTTGAGTCCTGACCTTGAAAGGGAATGCCAGATTGCCCATCTGCTATAAATCTACAGTAGGGTAGATTTACGTATATATAACAGGTTACGTTGGTAGCCAAGCAGATGGATGCCATACTTGGCTATAATGTGACTAAATTGCAGTTAATATCTTCAGACTTTTTAATAGAATACAAGTTAAGTATCAGGAGTAGTAGTTTGTGGTCTATAGGAACTTGGTATAAAAAAGGTTACACTAAAGCGTCTCAGAAGCAACTGCAAAATATTGGAAATTATGTCTTTTTTTTTTCTCCCACAAACCAGTTTAATTTAATTTTAAGAAAGTGTGATAAAATCACACTGTGATTTGAATTTGAGCAGGATTTCACCTTCATCTAACAGGCTTTTTATGTGTAAAAAAACATGTTCCAAAACTTTGAAGCATTATTTATAGTAGGCAGTGTTTGAGCTGAGGGAAAAATCAAATCAGAACTGAGAAGAATCAGCATTTCTGAGGTCTGTCCTGGAACTGTGGAGGAAAATTGAAATTACTGTAGACATTATATGTTGTTCTTATCCCACTGCTTTTGGCTGAGGAAAACTTCCTGATTCCCATTTCATTAAAATTTCTTCCATCAAAAATACAGATGTAGAGGTAACAATTTTCACTGGTGTCTTGGTGAGTTGTCAAAAGCTATGAAGATTTGTTAATCTGCAAAACACTGAACTTCTCAATATTATCTGATTGAAATATGCATAGTCAACTTTTTTTTCTCAGTATCTTTCCAAATGCTTAAAATCTTCAGTGTGAATGAAAAAATGAATACAGTCACATTCGGCTTTAATTTGTAATTTTTTTTGCAGCTGTCACTTTACTATAAAACCAGTGTTGCAGTGTTCTGTCACGGACCTACCTTCCACGTTCATCTTGACATTTGTTTCAATATTTAGCTTTTTCTCTCACTATATATAACGGTGATAAAAGCTATCTCAGGTAGATCAGATATGTTACAAGAATCACAGCTTAACCAGTTATAGCCGATTTCTAATTTCAATTTTATGAGAGAAACTATTTTTAAGAGAAACTATCATTTCAGTCCTTAGAACTGAAAAACTTAAATTTGTGTGTCTTACGAGACCATTTTCACAGTATTTTTCCAACTGATTTAGACTGGCAGTCTGTAGTAGCTTAAAATTCCGTGTGAGTTTTACTGTTGGTTTAACTTTCCAGTGTTTTCTAGAAAGCCAAAGTACATGATGTGAACACTCACATCGGCATGTTTTGTGTCTCTTTCAGGAGTAGTTGAATGTATGGCAGCTGGCACTGTTATCCTGGCCCACAATTCTGGAGGCCCCAAATTAGATATCGTGGTAGCCTATGAAGGACGTATTACAGGCTTCCTAGCAGAAGACGAGGACAGTTATGCTGAGGCAATGGCTTATATCTTCTCCTTGTCTCCTGAGAAAAGATTGGAAATCAGAGAAAATGCTCGTCGCTCTGTGCACAGGTTTTCTGACCAGCATTTTGAAGAGACATTCCTGTTATCTGTGGAACCATTATTTAAATAAATGTGTATGAGTAAAATTAACTTTTTCTATTTGACTGTGTGGCACCTGTAAATATATCTAATCTATGATTCCTTGGTCCCATTCAATAAAGAGGTGTTTTTTTCTTTCAGTCAGGCTATCTACTTTATGTAACGGATTTCTTTTTTTTAAACTGGGAAACAAATCCTTCCGTGTTGACTACATGAGAGTATGGTGCACTTAAAAACCCTCTGGATTCACAAACTATGATACTGCTATTTTAACAGAACTACTTTAGGAAGTTCTTTTATTTACCAGAAACCTCTTTTATTTATTGAATACTTTCAGTCTTCATCTATTTCATGACTACCTGCAGTAACGCTTTTTGAAGTCAACACGTTTGTTTTATAGTCTTTGTACCCAGATTTTTTTTTCCCAGAATCTACAGTCCCCCTGTACTCGGCCCTGGTGAGGCTGCACCTTGAGTACTGTGGTCAGTTCTGGGCCTCTCAGTTAAGGAGGGCCACAGGTGCTGGAGTGGGTCCAGAGAAGGGCAACAGAGCTGGGGAAGGGTCTGGAGCACGCATCCTATGAGGAGTGGCTGAGGGAGCTGGGGGTGTTTAGCCTGAAGAAAAGGAGACTCAGGGGGGCCCTTATCACTCTCTACAGCTGCCCAAAAGGAGGGTGTAGCCAGGTGGGGGTCAGTCTCTTCTCCCAGGGAAAGAGATAGGACAAAATGGTCTCAAGTTGCACCAGGGGAGTTTTATATTGGATATTAGGAAAAACTTTGACATGGAAAAGGTTGTCAAGCACTGGAACAGGCTGCCCTGGGAAGGGGTGGACTCACTATCCCTGAAGGTATTTAAAGGATGTGGCACTCAGGGACATGGTTTAGTCATGGACTTGGTAGTATAAGGTTAATATTTGGACTCAATGATCTTTTCCAACCTAAATGATTCTTCCAAAAAACTGCTAAAATCAGACTATAGATTGTGGTTTTCCCTTTATTTAAGGTTCACTTGGATTATATGAAATTCTTTATATGAAAAAATATGCTTGGAAGAACCTACATACCATGTTTTATTGGGAATGCACAAATCTCATGGTGCTAATAAACCCTTTTACTGCTACTATGTAAAACTGCTGAGCAGTTGATGGTACTATGTAGGGTCAGTACTGTGTAAATGAAACTGGACACAAGCTGTACTGGCAGTACACACTGATTGTGAAAAGCTGGAAGAGATTCTTAAGAGTTGATTTAGCTAGGGAAATAAAATACATAAACTAGGAGACTTTCTTACATGATACAAAAATGGTTAAATTAATACAGTATGCAATCAGAAATGTTTTCAAGAAAGAGATGTCAGATATGTCCAGGTAGTTTAGAATAATAGATGAAACTGCATTTCAGTCTGGACGAGGATTTTTCAACATTTAGACATCTGAAAAAGTAGCCTGATTTGGTTTTCCTTTTAAACAAAATAATAACAGCCTCATATTAATTTTAATTGAGCATTTACCACTGTTGAAAAGCGGTTGATTTACCTGGCATTTAATGTCAGCTGTCGTTCAGTTTTGTCACTGATGTGGCTGAAATTTCAAGCAAGTTAAAATTTTGCAACAGTGAGCGTGCTGATGTTCTCAATAGTTTTTGCTTCCTGGTTGTCTTTTTCATGATGTGTGTCAACACCAAATTGCCCATGATAATTTTCTAAATCATCATCAGATTTTCCAAGTACCTTGTGAGGTAAATTAATGTTTTCCTTATCTGTTTGACCTTCATGTATTGAAAAGATGTGAGACTCCATGGTTCTCTCTGCTGGAGAAGTTGCCAATTTTTCCAGAGATTCCTGCAGCTCGTGTCTGAGTTCATCTTCAGAATCTTCAAAATTTCTGCAAAGTAAAACAAGAGTTATATTAATTAAATAAGTATAACCTTATTACAAACCTTTCTCCTTTCAAGGTCTTTTAGGGGTTTTTTTAAACACTTTATAAAGAATACACAAGTGACACACACAGTATGAACTGTTTCTTCTGCCTCTGTGAGATTGTTTACCTGTATTTATAAGGTACGAGAAAAGAGCTGCAAAGCCATGTCAATATTTCTGCATAATGTAATTTCTAACAACAGCATTGGCTGTGACAAATTACAGAATTAAAAGTTAAATTAGCAGACTCTAAGTAAGTTTTCTTCATTTATGAATTTATAAGAATACAGAAAAGCTTTAGGCAATGCAACCTGTCTTTCATGAAAACTGTTCAGTTGTATGGATTTTTCTTCTGATATACTTGACTTACGTGTCTTCATCATCAGATCTGGGCTCAAGTCTACCTTCACCAACAGCAGAGTATGTTTCTGAATAATCTTCCTTGTTTTCTTCTGGAGGCAACAGAGTTAATTTATCTTCTGGAAAGAAAGATAGACTTTCTTTCAGTTGTATAGTAGAAAACTATAAAAGTACGTGTAAAGTAATAGCAAATAAGTAAATGCTTGAATAGTTTTGTTGCAGTTCAAATTACAACAGTGTAAATACCACTCTTCTGTTATTCTTTATCACGTGTTTTAGTCAGTGGTTTGTAACTTCTGGTTCATGGAACCTAGTGTGGTTGTAGACCATACAAAAAGGACTATTAAGAAAGGTGATCTGATGTTACAAGGTTTAAGTTCCCAATATAGGGATCTCTATTTTCAGTGGAAAACTTAGGGGAGTAGTGTTTGGGAAAGTGAAAATACTACTTGGATGTAGCTGTGGTTAACTAAAAATGCTTTCTTTTAAGGACTGAAGGGCAACGCTAACCTGAAGGTGGGAGAACAATGCTAAGAGTTGTTATTTTAGTATAAAGACTAAAATTCTGTATGAGATCCAACTGATCTGACAGAGAAATCTGTCAGTTTGGGTAACACTGTACTCCACAATGTCAGCTTGAGTAAAAGGGCAGAACTGGGTACTGATAGAGTGCCATACTTTAATAAATGTAACTGATAAAAACAACAGCAATTGGAATCCCCATGTGACTTTTCTTTAACCCTGTGAACTGCTAACATTAGTGGAAAGTTGTTTGAGTTTTGTTTTGGTGTGGGTATTTTTAATGTGTAAGCAATGAAGGCAGCCTTAGGAGAAGAATTTAGCTGCTACATTTAGCTGGTTTTGCCTTCAAGATGGGGCAGTTTTAAAAGAGCTTCTTATGCTATGAGAAAAAGGTTTGAGGCATGATTAGCAGGGAGGTCTGACTGCACAGTTGCAAATAAAAGATATTTCTGACAATACCTTAAAATTGTTGAAATTTGGCACATACAATTTACTTGCTTAAAAGTCCTGTCATCCAATTATATGTTCAGTAGGTTGGCAATTCTGCATAAAACCATAATCTCAAATTATATATACAGCATCTTTCTCTGGAATAATATGGCTTTTTTGCCAAGAACTTTGATGCAAAGTAAATGTAATTTTTAAAATAGTCTGTTACTTTAGGAAAGCGTGCTGCAGTGTTAAGTGAGTTTGAATCAATTTCAGTGTCAGCTGTGTCAGCATGGACCATGTTGCAAAGTCACCGGTGTCAATTAAGTCACCACGTGCTGCAATTTACAGCTGTTCTACAGAAACACCTGCATTTGAATAAATGTTTTTTACTGGGTTCTTCAACCTCGACAGTTTCAGGGGCTAACCCCAGTTTTGTGGTACCTGCCAACTTGCTCGGGTGGGCAGTAGTAGCTTACTTCTGCCCACCCAAGCAAATTAAATAACTACACATGAAGGTAACAGCCAGTAAGTGGGGCTTGCCCTTTTCCAGCAGCATCCTGAAAGAGGCCTCTCAGTGCTTCAGCACAGAGCAGAGGCTCTGCCCATGTTTTTCTAGTTTGGCAACTGCTTCAAAGTGTTGGTTCTCATCACACACCCACTGCAATGGTAGAAGAAATACACTGAAGAAAAATATGCAGAATTTACAGTAAAAAACCTACCTACATTTTCTTCAAGAGGGACAAAGGAATCATTAGATAGCTCTGCTTTTGCTAAGATGCTCAGGAGTGTCTCTGGTGGTGTCTGTTTCCACTGCTTCCTGTTTCCTGGGATGTCTTCAGGCAGAATAGCATGGTCAGCTGAAGAACAGCAAGGTTCTCATGTCACTAAAGCATGGTTGTAGCTTTTGTCAGATTCAGACTTTCTAGTCTTGACACTGCTTTCTTCCTTTTGTGTAATTCTGGAACTTTTTTTTTCCTTTATGGAATACTTATGAATTTTTTATAAGTACTTCATCTGATTGGTACTGTAGAGAAAAAGTAGTTTGGACTACTTGTCACTAAAAATGTCTAACACCAGTTTTTGCTTAAGTAACTGCTCACTAAGGCTGGAATAGACAGGTGCAGCTTCACTGAGCAATCCTTGCTCTGAAACTTGTTGGCTTCTTGGGGCTGAAACAGCTTCAAAAAAGTTCCTGTTCCTTTGGTCTTTCATCTAAGGTAATGCATGAGCAACACAACTTGATTGCAGTGTTAGAGGGGAAAGTGGCAACTGTTTCCTGTGGCTTAATGTGTACAGTCACCTCTGTTATTATGAAGTCCTGCAATTAAAAGCCTGTCGGATCATGTGGACATTCAGGTATGGATGAATTCAGTCTGGCTGAATTTTAGATGCTCCCTACTTTCACTGAAAGCCAAAACTTTCTTACCAAGTTCATTTTCAGCCAAAGTAGGACATGCAGATGTGACATCAGCATCAGCTAAAATATTCAGAAGTGTCTGAGGGGCTTCAGCTTGCCAATGTTTTCTGGTTTTTATCATAGCATCTCTGTCATTGGACGCTAGGGGGAAGAAAAAGGGGAGGCAAAATTCTTTGGGGTTTTTTGGTAAAGTAGGTTTCCATGTGATTATAATATGCGAAATAAAGAGCTCATCAGATAAACTTGCTATAGCCTGGAGTTACTTAATTTACCTAATTCCTATATAATTTTCAAGATTAATACTCAGCATTGCCTTTCCCCAATAAATACCTGTTTGGTAGCCAGATAATTCTTCCAAAGCTCTGTCCATGTGATTTTCATAAACTTCCACCAAATTTTCCTTAAGATTCTCACCATCCACAAAAGTTAAAGTCTCATTGAGTTTATCTAGTACCTGAAAAAACAATAGGTTACTCTGGAAACAGAAAACAAATATGGTACCATAGCTAATCACTTCTCATTTTACTGTGTTTGCCAGCCAACCCCATGTATGCACAGGAAAATTGTGTAACAGAAAGTGCAGCAGCGGAACTCAAAAGTCACATTGTGATTTGTGTATCAGAGGGCTCTATGGGACTCTGCAGAGATGTGAAATAACAGAATGACAAAATAGGGCTTTATCAATTACAAATATATATACTAGAAATAAATTATGTTTTGTTTGTTGCTGTTAGGAATATTTTTAAAAATTCTAATATACTAATAAAAATCTTAATAAGTAGCTATTACATGTTGATCAGCCACAAAATACAATTTTAATAAATGAAAACACATCATGTTTTCTGTAGTTGTTCATGCTTTGTGATACAATACTAGTGAAAAGAAACAGAAATGTACTGAAACAATTTACAAATCAAATTTGGCATTTACAGACTAACTGCCTTTTGAGGTAAATTGTTCCTCTCAAGTCCAATTTATGAAATTTAAATATCTGTGCTCCTCTATATCTTACCATGTGAAAGACTGACCCAGATATCACCCAACATTCTCCTAAGCAATTATCTTTTTGAAGAAGGTCAGACATATGTAACATGTCAACAAATCCTCAATAAGAACCTTCATTATACCAAAGGTAGAGGATGATGGTAATGGAAACAAATCTTAGATTACAGAGCTGTCATGGTTTCAGATTACTAATGTAAATGCTTTGAATATAACTACAACATACCTCTGCTTCTTGAACACTGTCTTCCTCAGGAACACATACATCTAAATTAATTTCAAACTTTACTCCTCCCTAAAGAAAATTCACACACGTTATCAATTAATTTTATTAAATAAAAGCATTTAATTAAAAGTACACAGATTATATGGAACTACAAATTTGAAAATTATTCTTCTATTGAAAATAACTTCTATTTAACAACATTTTTATTCTATTTAACAAGATCAAAGTTGAACAAATTGGACAAAACCAGACTTCCTTAAATATAATTATTTTATTTTAGTGACATTTAAAAATTATTGCATCCACTTTTGAGTTAAAGTGTCTTTGATAATCACTTAATTCAAATCCTTGCAATACACAGACTTGGTTCTTATAGCCAGTTCTCAGTCAGTACTAAAAGTTGAATACTGTCCTGCTTCCATGTACTATTTCACAAAAGACCTTTAGTCCACTTCACAGTGATCTTATGGTCAGAAACCTTCCTGATATCTTATGTGCATTTCCAATTCAATTCCCATCTCTTTCTATAATTTAAAAGCACTGTAGAGAATCATGTTTTATAACAAAATATTTTTAAATTAGCAACCTGACTTCACTTAAGAGTTTGAATAAACATGAGTTCCCACGCACTACTAATGCAGTTTGATATAATGAGGAGTAAGTAGGTAGAAATTTATTACTAGGTGGGAATATTTAAAGGGAGTCTCCCTCAAATGGTCAGAAAATCTCATTTATTTTCTTCTCATATAAACTTTTAACAAACAGAAAACCAGCATTCTTAATTGACTCTCAAATAACTTCATTTCCAGAGCTACCATAATAACACAATAATTTGAAATGTACAGACATAGTAAGAAAATGGAAAAAAAATACAACGGTAAAGATAGATACCTTTGTGTTATGTTTCTTTTCTAATATTGTTTGGTCTTGCCTATCCTGGAGTCTGACTTCTTTAAAGTTTTCCTCCACGTCCTGGAAGGAGAAGGAAAAAACCCCAGTTTAAATTACACTCTTTGTAACCACAGTATGTAAACCCTGTACACAGTATGTATACCCTGTAAAGAAAGAGACTTGTTTAAGTAACAAGTATAGTCACTAATTTCCTTGCACATAGATCTGTAAAAATATTCAATTCATTGCCAATTCTGGCTTATCTGGCAAAAAGAAAACAGAAAATCTTGCACAAAGTGCAAACCTCTGGTTTTTCAAAAACGCATGTTTGAAAGATGTGTTGAGAAATAAATACATCTTTTACTTTTCAGAATCACATGCAGGATGACTTAGGCTCATTTTGTTCTGGGAAACTTTGGAAGTGATTAAAACCAAGATTGTAGTGGAAACCTATGCCTGTAGAAAGTATAGCCATGTTTCATAGTATCTTGTTTTCTGGCAATACCTAAAAATATTTAATTATTCCTTTTCATATTCTTATGTCTTCTGTTAGAACCTGTCAGAGAAAAGCAAAGTAAATTAACAGTATACAGCTTCTTCAGTCTTCAGCCTCAGGAGAAACCACAACAGTTTACAGATTTTACTCTTTAAAAGTAAATTTACATCTATGCAGTTTCTCCAGAAGATGGAGAGCCCATGAAATAAGGTGACATCAGGCAGGCCCAAAATCTAGTGTTTCTTTTTCATTATCATGCATTTCCATTAAATAACTGGGAATGTAATTTCTCTCCTAACCTGGCTCTGGCTGCCTATAACCCACTTTATCTCAGCAAGTGGTGTGAATTCATTTTCGTAAAAGTCAGATCCAGGATCACTGAAGAGGATACTACTCATATTGGCAAATTTGTCACAGAGAATGAATCTAAGACCATGTGGGACTTGCTCAGAAAGATCTATTTAGATGGAGATGGTGCCAATACCTGAAGTGATTCCTCTCCTGTTCCAGATGTATCTTTGTTTTCAGACTGGTGCTCAGCTTTTCCTTGCCTCACAAGATAGGTTTTCTCTTGTATTTTTTGATTCTCCTAGGGAACATTTTTATCAAATGTTCATTTCAATTTCTATTTAAGTATTCTAGCATAAAAAAGAAAAAGTAAATATGACTACCTGTATGTTTGAGCTTTGTTACCTGGAGTACTCCTGCTCTAAATCTGAATTCTTTTATATCACTGTGGTATTCTTCCCGAATTTTCTGCAATTGTTTCAAATACTCCTATTAAAAGAACAGTAGGGTAGAATACATATGTATTACAAATACATACAAAAATAACACTAGCTAAACAAAATATTCTATCAAACTGTTTATATATGAGAAAATAAGGATTGATTTCCTTTACTGCCCATTCTAAAGAATGCTTGATACTTCCTATTAGAGGACTTTTTGGGGTTAAAAGTTTTCCAGACTTTAACCTTCTTAAAGTTTTCCAGGCTGTTTCATGCTTTTCTGTAGAACTATGTCTAAAGCAGCTAATTCTAAGAATAACCTATATACTCTCTGAGGAATATCGCTCAAGATTGCAATCTAAAATTAGAGGACTAGAAATTACGAGGAAAAAAAATAATGTAATATTTGTTGTATTGCAACTTGCTCCCCAAAACAAAACAAACCCTGGTAAACTTTTTTTCTTGGAGGACCTTCAATATTCCTACGCTTTGAAGCAAGAGCTTCAAACTCAGCCAGAATGTAATTGTTGTGTTAAGGATATCTCTGTTCTCTTTATATGAGCATATATCCCAATTTTCACATTACAAATGGATACATCTCTAAAATTTCTGGTTTTGGCATATTTAGTACAGACTTTGTAGAACTAAACAGCAACAATTTCTGAAGAATGTGTAAATGAAGAGTATGTTCTTATTCTAAAGTCTGACAACTACATAAAAGTTAATATATTCATACTTATTCTGGCATTTTTTAATGAACCAAAGATAGAAAGATTAAATGCGTTTACAGGTGTTCACATTAGACAGAAGCAGCAGTTGGTTTTCTCTGTTACCCAAAAGCAGAACTGGGGAAGTATATTGTTTCTCTATGAAAAGATGGGAAAAGAATGGAAAAGAATCAGTGATGGAAAAGAGAATCTGATGAAAAAGAATTCTTACATAAAGAATACTATTATCAAGGAGTATAAGAAGACAGCTTTAGGCAGTTAAGGAAGATTACCTGTTCTTTCATTTCATTCTTTCTAGACATGTTTTGCTGATGGTTTTTGAGATGCTCTTCCTTTACTTTCTGCTGCTCTATTTGGTCATGATATGGGTCAGCAGAGGATGGTCGCAGTCCCTACGGATGTGCAAATGAATCCCAGAGCAAAGGAATTTTCATTTAGAATCCTCTCCTTCAGTGCTCACTCAATTCACTCTCCTTATTACACTGAAGAATGCAGTAAGGCAAGTGTACATTTGTGGAGAGAAAAAGTTACAGTAGAATTTCACCTTGTCACAGTTTATATAAAAAAATAAAACCTCAGGATGAACACTGCAGAGCACATCAGGGAATTTGCTAGAGCAAAACGTCCCACCTGACAGTGTTGCAGTTTGCTGTTAGACATCAATTCATCTTTGGATTTTCATCCTCCTTCTTTTACAGATTTTATTCTGTGGTTCAGTATTTACTTACCATCTGTTTTTCCACTTTAATCTTGTACTGCTGGGCTTCAAACCGCCTTTGAAGGAATTCTGCAGTCCTGAGAGAAGAAAGCAATGTACATATACTACATTTATTTCACAGACTCTGCTACCTTCTGCACAAATAATTCTCTATCAGTTCTATCACATATGACAAACAGAGCTCTTTTTGTACTACATGAATATATAAATATGGATAAAATATGGATAAATATGGCACAACAGTAAAATAAGAAAACATCCTCTTCAAGCATTCCCTTTCCTATTACTTCAGTTACTTAAGCCTTCTGAGAGGGCAGCAAAGCCCTTCTCCACCTTTTATTTGCTAAATGGTATGTGAAAGTGTTAAGGCAAATAAAATTCATTTCCCTGATCCTCAAAATGAGTGCAAATTGTCAGAACTGAGGTTGTATATTCAGGAAACTTTTTATTTTCTTTCTCCTCTGTATCTATCAGTCTAATTTTGTGTAGTTTCTAAACTTTTACTTTGCTTTTTGGTATAAAATGAGTCACTTGAGAGCTCCCCATTTCTTATTTATTTCACTTCCTATCTCCGGAATCCAACCGTGCCGCAGGGAGCCAAATTTAATTGACTTTGTTCTTAAATAGGACACCAGAAACTCAGGCCAGAAAAGATGCTCTAAATCTGAAGAAACATTCTAAACATTGTCGTCGTTGAACGAAAATTAATGATTCTGTCAACCTTAAAGGAAACTTTGGAAGTAGGCTGTATTAAAAATTCCTTTCTCAAGGTTTTCAAAGTTCATCCACACCTAAAATGGCCAGTCACAGAATGGACAGGAAATCTCCTACAGTTATACATCTACTTTGTAAGGTAAATGCTTTGAAGTAAATAAACTGCTAGAAAAAGGGTCTTTATATCTGAAACAGAAATATAAGCTCTGCATGGAAAAAATACATTTTCATGGCGTGCATCTCCCTCTGTTCTCTCCAGTGCAGAACTGCTTCTGATTTTTGTGTTATTCTGATCCTGGTGTGAAGGAAAGACAGCCTTTATCTGTGATATAATCAGAGATTCTACAAAAAGCCTGTGTTTTTCTTCTTACCCAATAAAAGACTGGGCTGAGATCTGGGAGACATTTTAACAATGAAATGTCAAACACCAGGACAATGCAGAGGAATTTCTGGACAAACAGGAACAGGAATTGTGTTGTTGTGTAACAAAGTTAAAAAACAATTGTCAAAGACGAAGCAGAGAAGGAATTCTACTAAACGAGTTATGCCCAGTGTTACCTACTCAGAAAGGCTGATAGCTCAAAATATGTGTGACAGACACGAATAAATAGAATGAAAATAGTTTACCAGTCGTGTGGTGGAGGTGGAGGCACAGCTCGTCCTTTTAGTTTATAGTACTCTTCCACTCTTTGGCTGATATGAGAAAGTTCATAATGTGCATTAGCTTCCCTCTGCAAGCTGTCAAGCTTCTCATAGTAATGACCATAATGGCCACGTACTCTAATGCTTTCTGGCCTTTCTGCCAAATTAAATCTGGAGGTCTGTGGCTGAAAATATAACAAAGGATGTTATCTTACCTGTTCTTATTTGTATCAGCACAAGTTTGAATTAACCTCCTGTACTTCTCCCCAGTCTGAGTTGCATGGTAATATAGACTGTCTACAGTATAGTCTAAGTTTTCCAAATCCTTTCACATATAACCCAGACACTTCCTAACTTCTCAGGGTTTATGTAATCTCACCATTGCCTTTTCCCCTGTTCCATCAGCTCCTGTCATTGAGAAGCAGTGAGTCAATCAGCATGGGGCTTTGTACTCTGTAGTGTCATTGCCTTGGAGTCACTTCACTGTTCTGGAGCCTAAAGCACTGAATTATTTCCAGGAGAGTCTCTTTTTGACATGTGATAGCAAGGGGAACCTGGGATGTACTTTTGGGCAGTATAGGCATTGATTGCTCCTTTCAGGGGAGCACTGTGCTACTTCATTTCACATCTCTTTGATTATGTGCATGTGGGAGTTTGGCTTTCATTTCTCAGAGTCCTTACTGTGATGAAACATCCCTGTATTTCTCCTTTGTGACAAGGCTGTCATTTCCATTTCTCAAAAGAACAGTGGAGAGAAGATGATCACCTGGCTGCCACTGCATGATATAAAAGTGGACAGACATTCACAAACTTCTTCATGGTGGGAAACTATATGGTGCATGAGAAGAATGCTAAGTTTTGCTTTCTTTCTTACATAAATGTAAATGCATCTTTCACAGATGGCAAATATATTAACTATTCTTCCCTGTTCTTCTTAGATACACTGAAAATAGGCTTGTGTACCTGTGGTATAGACCAGATTACAGTGGAATATAAATTCATATCTTGTTGCCCAAAGTGTTTTTAGAGTCTCCATCTTTGGACATATTCTACAGTCAGCTAGGCATGGTCCTAGACAACTGGATCTAGATGACCCTGCTTGAGCAGGGGTGTGGACAAGGTGACATCCAGAAGTCCTTTCCAACCTCAATCATTCTGTAATTCTGTGAATTCTGACGCAACGCATTCACAGCATGATACTATGCAAGTATCCCTGCAACCCTGCAAACTTCTGCTTCATTTGGAAGTTGAAAGAATGTGGAAACATTCCCAGTGTAGGTCAAAACACTGTGGACAAGATTCTGCCTTTGATTACAGCAGTGCACAGTGAAAGTACACAACCTTTCTAACTTAATCCATCTCTAGATTTGCAATGGCACAAATGTGACTATGAGGAAGACGCAGTCCTACATTCTGCACAGGGCCAGTACAAGTGATTATGTGAGGGATGCAGTTCTGGGAACTCCATGTTCCCTCTCATCAGTTAAACTACTGTAATTCCAGTGTGCAGATCTGGGAGCTCCCAGATCTTAAATGTGTTTTTCTTATGTTCACCAGCATCCAAGGCAGTACTACATGCTGTTGAAGATAAACATAAAACTGCGAAGTCATGCTAAGAGGCTGGACATGGCATACAGCTGATATTCTGCCTGAGGAAAGAAGGAGGTGGAAAACCAGAGAGAGACAAAGTGGTTGTGAAAAACTGGGGCTTGGATTTGGGAGAAGGCTGTCAGTAATAAGTATCTGAGGCAAGGGCAGTGAGCACTTGTGGTTTTGCCCATGAATGGGCTGTCAGAACAGCTGAAATAACAGGATCAGCGCATTTGCTTCTACAGCAAAAAATGCAAACACAGAGATTATTTGCCTTTGTGCAAACATAAATGCAAAGCATGCCTGACTCCTCTTGTTACAAAAGACTATACAAAAGGAGCCTAAATTCAGTGTTTCCTGCTTAGGCTTTCTAAAACATCTCTTATGAGGATTCAGGAGTGTTTAACTGTCTCTACTGACCTAGTGTAGCCATTAAGCTAAATGTACATCTTAAAGACTTAAGGCTTTTGAAGGATCTTTTTTAAGTGCAGGTATTTGCCTTCTGAACATGATTACATAGATATGTAATAATATATAATTCTGAAGATGATTATATATATATATATATATATATGAGAATGTGGATGCACGGTACCTGAATAATAGGCTGTTGCCCTCTTGAAGGAGGCTTCCATTCATTTCTTTGAAATAATTCTTGTTTCTTAACAGGCACCACCATTCCAGATTCTGGAGAAACTGGATCCTGGACTCTTGTTTTCTGAAGTTTATATGCTTTTTAACAGTAACAGATTAAAAAATTATGTTCTGTGGTCTCCACATGATTAATGACCGCATGGTTGCAAACCATAGTAGGGTGCCCACACCTAACACTGACAGGTGGGGCTGACAAACACTCCTTACATCCTTTCACCATCATCACCATCATCAGCATACTTTGCACCTCCTAGGCATTCAGCTTTTCATTCTTAGGATGACATGCTTTTGAAAACATGGTTTATCACATTCATGTAAAGTGGATCTTATTGATTAGTTTTGCAAAGCACACTGAATAAAAGGGAGGCCTCTATGAACTAGAGTGCTGATTTCATGCTAGTACCAAGAACAGAAAGCAGGAGGTCTGACTCATAGGCTCAGTTTTCACTGTACTGTAGGTATCTACCTGCTTAGGCATTCCCTTTCTAAACCTAGCCCTCCGTACTCCACAAATCACTAGGCAATGTTGTAGTGCTTGGGAAATTTGAAAAGAAAGGCCAAAAAGTAAAAAAATCTGCCTTATCAGTTTCCCATGTAGGAGAATACAAGTACATACCATTCCAGTTTGGTCAGCGAATATCTTAGCTGCAGTAATGAAAAGTAGTGTCCTTTCTAGGATTAAGTAGTTCTTAAGTGAGTTTTAAATCTCTCATGAGTATTGACTCTTAAGAGTACCACGTCTGGGATATAAAATATATTAAAACTATGACTAAATGACCAGAGATATTTTTTAAATGCTCAAGTTATTTAGTTGTTCAGGTTTCTGTCAAAATTGCATTGGTTCTGCAGGCACTCATTGAAAGTAATTTCCAAAACAACATGAGTTCCTACACTACTGATAAATATTTCTGGGGGAGGTGGGAAGTCCATAGTGTAGTTAAGTAACTACATAGGTTTATTTTCACAAATCTGTTTAAACTGCTTTGATATTCCAAAGATAAACTTGAGGAATAATTGTGATATAATGAAGAATATAGAATTAGGAAAAGGTTACACTGCCAGAAACACACCAGATGTTCAACAGTTCATACAGACGTACATTTAGTCTCATTCATGTTTTCTAAGAAACTGCATACATAATCTGGTCTGTCAATGGGCACTAAATCCAAATAGAGTTAACGGTCTCATAATTTAATTTAATTTAATTTATAAGATTTTGTAAAATATATTTTTACTGTTTTGCAAAATATCATGGAACATGTTTTGCAAGATATTTGCATTTTTTCCCATAGTAAGAATGGTTTTCATGTGGTAGACCTAAACTGCATCTAGACCAAAACCTCTCAATTTTGGAAATTCTGTTCTTTAAAGAACTAAGACTAATGTCTCAGCACTTTCTTATGGCAGCTTTTCTAGCTGAACATTGCAATGAGCTAGTTTTAAAGTTGTCTTTCCCAGAACAGGACTGCAGTGCACTGTCTGGGTGAATGGTTCTGCTATGGCAGTTGTCTCCTCTATTTATTTTTGACTTTGGGTGAAACCCTTGTATCCAAATGTGCAGTGAAGACTGATGGAGAAAGTTATAGCCAAGAGTGATATTATAAGAAATGTTACTGTAGATCCATGATACATAATATTATTCTCATTACCTTGTATCTGCTTGGCTCCAGACTGTGATGCTGAAGGCCTTTTTCTATGTATCACAGTGTGACTGAGTTCTTCCCGTGCAATCTACCAGAAAAAAAGGTATCTGATAGAACTGTTTATACTACTTTGATACATATTTTCTCTCAGCAAGCAGCAGCACAGTCACTTACCTCAGGGGGCAAATACCTGAGAACAAGTTTCTGCAAGAAGGGCTTCCTCAGAATTGAATTGACAGATGGTCGATCTCTGGGAGATATTTTAAACAACTGGGAAATTAATATCCTCAGATTGTACGAATAGTTGGGAGACACTGGTTGAAAACGTCCTCTGCAAATCTTCAGCACCAGCTCGTGCAAACTATTGCCTTGAAACTTAATTAATGAATACAATAAAAAGAGGACAGTAAGTACTGCGGGTTCAGAATCATGGCCTAGACACCCCAACTTGAAAAAAGGTACTTGCCACACAATCATAGAATGGTTTGGGTTGGAAGGGACCTCAAAGATCATCTAATTCCAACTTCCCTGCCATGGGCAGGGACACTTCCCACTAGCCCAGGCTGCTCAAAGCTCCATCCAACCTGGCCTTAAACACTTCCAGGGATGGGGCATTTGCAACTTCTCTGGGTAACCTATTCCAGTGCCTCACCACCCTAACAGTAAAGAATTTCTTCCTAAGTTTACCTTCTGTCAGTCTAAAGCCATTCCCTGCTGTCTTATCACTACATGCCCTTATCAGAAGTCCCTCTCCAGCTCTCTTTCAGGCACCCTTTAGTCACTGGAAGGCTGCTCTAAGTCTCCCTGGAGCCTTCTCCAGGCTGAACAACACCAACTCTCTCAGCCTGTCCTCATAGGAGAGTGCTCCAGCCCTCTGATGATCTTTGTGGCCCTACTCTGGGCTCATTCCAACAGGTCCTTCTTATGTTGGGGGCTGCAGAGCTGGATGAAGCACCCCAGGTCGGATCTCATAGAGCGGAGTAGCAGGGAGAAGCCCTGTGCTATGGAATCCCTTCACAAAGCCTTTCTTCCTAATCACAGTTTGTTGTGGAAAATTACTATAACCACTCTCTGATTGTATTTTCTGGTTACATTCTCCTTGTGTCAGCTGCACAGTTTAACAGGCCTGATGACTTTTGTACCTGGAAGAGTTTTATTCGTACTCTGCTGTCAGACAGCAACACAGAAGCAATTTTTCCAGAATGAAACACAATGTATTTTGCCAAAAGCTGTTCAACAGAGACCTACATACATATTGTCTTCACAGTGTTCACCTTCAAAACCTCACTTTATGCAACAGCCTCTGCATTCTTTGTTCTCTCAGGAAGCAAGGTACAATCCTGATTTTTTAACAACTGATACCAATCAGATAATTCCTCTTAGTTCACTAGATCTCTCAAGAGGCCAGCATCAATATAGTTTTTAGGGCCTTAGACAGGCAAAATAAAAGCAAGTTCTTTCTAAAATTACCACTTTATTTACATGGCTATTTGGAGGTGGTAGAACCAAAATTTGCCTTACCTTCACCTGCATTTCCTGTCTACATCTGCATTGAATCCCTGCCCTCACACTGAAAAAGTGGGCAACAATACAGAAGAAAACACCTAATATTCATACAAAGTAATATTTAAGGTTTTGTCACTTTGTGAAATCAGCAATATTCCTCAGCAGGATCCCCCTTGCTTTCAGCTCAGCACAACTGCTCTCCCTACTAGTGCTGCTCTACCTTCTCCCACATCCAAGCTCAGCAAGAAGTCAGCCTCTGCTGGGCCCAGGAATCTGATCTTTTTCCTGTTGTCAAGATTAGTTTCTTCTGTGTTCCCTTCTCCACATAAAAGTCAGAGGCAGAGGATTGATTACCTGAGGCTCACATCAGGCTGAGGACAACACAACTTCCTGAAGATTCTATCTCAGTTATTTTCTGACATAAATGAGTTTTCAAACAAAACAAAACCTTTAGGAAAATGCTTATGGGGACTCAACTTTCTGGGGAAATGTGGGGTTTAAGTTCTCTAGTAAGTATAGATTGGTATTTCCAAATAGAAATGAGTAAAATTATATACTTAAGCCTAATCTTGAAGTCTGGCTTAGATTCTTTCCATTGTTCATCTGTCTTGAAAAAGTGTAGTACTTTTTAAAGAGTAAATATATGTTCAAAGTGTGTATACACACATGCATATACATAAGTTACAGGAATACAACATAATACATTTCATTTTATTTTATTATGGACAAAATAGACACAATATGAAAAGTTAAACACTAGCAGTCATTCTTTAATATCAGTAAATAATATTAAAATAATTATAGTAGCTGACTACAGGTTTTGCAAGGTGACCACTATATTTTCTAATAATATGGTAATGATCTGATTGTACAATACTTACAGGATGCTTTAGTGCACACAGCTCATAAAGCACACAGCCAAGAGACCAAATATCTCTGTGAATAAGAAGTAAAGTTTCAGTGAAAAGCCTACAATATTTTCATCCGTATAATGAGTACCTCTTCTCAGCTCTAAAATTATCATTATTCTGTCACAGATTAATATTGGCACAAGTTTTATTTTTTCTAAAGATGCACTGA
This sequence comes from Atrichornis clamosus, assembly GCA_013400975.1. Classification (NCBI taxonomy): domain Eukaryota; kingdom Metazoa; phylum Chordata; class Aves; order Passeriformes; family Menuridae; genus Atrichornis; species Atrichornis clamosus. The sequence continues at coordinate 75,375 of WBMZ01010356.1, forward strand.
AAAGAACAACTAGAAATTTGTTTTAAGTTGTGACACCAATGTTTCTATGATACCTAACTAGGTATTATCATTACAATTGGAAAAGGCATATGATATAGAATGTCTACTTAATACTTCTAGCAGGATGAAGGACAAAGCTGACTTCATAGTTAAGGAGATAATAAGGGAGTAAACTTGTGTGAACAGCACCTCAGAGCTGAGATACCAGTCTGGGCTCCAGAACATTTTCTGTTGATCACATCCCCCACACAGAGAAGGGAGTCTAGGCCCACTCACCTCCTGACTTTGCAGTGCTTCTCAACTGATATTTTGTGGTAATCCTCAGACCTCTTTGTCTTACCTACAAGTGGCTACTGTAAATTTCCAAAGTAGCCAAACTAGCAGCTTTCTTTTTAGTGTATTTTTATAAATGATAAATGAGTGTATCAAAAACTCATGACCTTGGAACTGAAAGAATGCATTGGTTATTACATTATGGAAACGACGGAAATTTAGCAATTGATGGAGAAGCAGATAAACCAAAGGGAAAAAAACCCCTGGTTTGCATTTCCTACCACTACTAACAAGAAGTATTAAAAGATAATTTAAAGTATAAGTAATTTTATAAAACAAAAAATATAATGAAGTTAAGCCTGTAGATTAACCACAGCAAAATCATGACTGCTGTATTCTGGGCACTACGAGTCAAAATACTACTGACATTGTTGTACAATATAAGATAGTTGTTGTATACAATGATGCACCTAATTATTGTACACAATAATACAAAACTTCACAAAGGGTGACTGTGAGAAATTTCTGATGCCTTGCACAGATACTGATTTAAACCATGGTATTACTAAAAGGAGTCCTTTCATGCCTGCAACACCCACACATGAAGGGAAGGCCGAGACTTACGTTTTGTTGTTATATGGTCGATTTTCACATATCTCAGGTGACAGGTAATAGGGGGTCCCTACACAGGTACGGGCAAACTCCGTAGTACTAATGAAACACAATGAACAAAAAGGCTTACACACTGGAAAAGCTTACATGCAATTGAACTACAGGCTTCTCTGTCCCAGGTTAAAAGCCTGTGGGGGACATTATTTCTGCTCTCCAAATAATTGAATAATGGAACACCCCATGAAAAACTACAGTGTTTCCCAGTTCTGTGTAAAAATGAGCCACTATTTTAATAGTGGAGAGTGTTTGCACTTCAACAGAAGGCACAAGAGTTCCCTGTCCTTACCTTGACCCATAGGCCTTTCATTATATTTTCTCTTCTCTGCCCAGCTGAGGAGGGGAGTGACAGAGCAGCTTTGGTGGACACGTGGTGTCCAGACTGTCAACTCACCACAGAAACTTAATTCACTAGTTATATGGGGAAAAGTACTATCAAGCTCCACCTATAATGCTGTATAAGCCTATTAACTACTTTTTTAATATGTCTGTACTTGAATATTCAAATTCTGAGTTTTGCTTCCTATCTGCTATGTAGGAGCAATCCTTAGAGCAATTATTCCCAGAACACTTCTGAAGGAAGGCACTTTGGGCATGAGCTGAGTTCATTTCTGTCAAAGATCATAAAAAAGCACAAAAAGAGATCAATTTTAAGTGTTTTCCTGTTGTTAGCGTGTCCCCTGGCATGTTTTGGCCACACCTGGGCCCTACACAGGATAGGCCAGCCATGTCCCCAAGGTCACTAAATATAAGGCCACTCTCTTTGGGAGAACAATACAGATACCAGCCATGAAATGCCATGCTCTCAGGCCCAGGTGGTCATTCTGGGTCTTTTTTTAAAATTAACACAGGCTCAGTCTTGGAGGACACATGAAAAACATCTGTACAAACTCTCTTCTTATACTCTCTCTTTAGCTTTTAACGCTCTTCACTCTTGTTTTTACGAGGTAACATGTTATTACCAACAGCTGCATGAGCAGGAACTGTGCCTCCAGAATCTCTTTATGCCATTTCCATAGACAATAGGCAAAGTCTGTAGCTTCTCCACCCTATGCCCTATACCTAACAGAAGCCCAGCTACTAGGCTAGATACATCCGTGGTTCCATGCAGGATAGTGTGTTTCAGGGTAACAGGAAAAATGTAGTGTCAGACCCTTTGTATTCCAGACCTCTTGAACAAGCAGAGTCCACAAACAGTTTGCACGTTCAGGTTGCATTCTGAACATTCACAACAGTCCTTTTTGGTCTATGTCACAGACTAATTAAAAACTCTGCTTACCTGTTCAGTTGTCTTGCTATGCCAAAGTCCCCAAGTTTTGCTACCTTTCCACTATTGCTAAGAAAAATGTTCTGCAAATAAAACCAAAACTGATATGTGAAAATGAAAGATAGCAGAGCTTCTTAAGCATATTTTTCACAGGACAAAATAACCCCCTCTCCAGTACCAGTTTTACTACCTGTGCTTTTACATCTCTGTGTAAAATCTTCTTGTCATGAATGTGCTTCAAGCCCAAGGAGATCTGCACAAACCAACTGAGAATCTGCAATGAAAGTAAAAGGGAGCAGATACCTATGAATTTGTGTGACTTAATGGAGTGTCTTACTGAAACATATAAAATAAAGACAAGAACAAAATCTAAAATATATAGAACACATACAACGTAAAATAGTAAAAAAAGTATTTTTAAAATTAATGCTATAGACTTTTCCTTTCTATTTAGTGCTCTCACTAAACTAAATGGAAATAGATACCTATATCTCCACCAAGTTTTCCTTGACTGTGCCAGGACACGTACTTGAACAAGGACTGAAGAATCATGCCAAAGGATAGTAATAGTAATAGACCTTTATTCAGAAGTGAGGGAGTGCACATAACTAAGACAGAATTGGGAAGTGCCTTCTTAATCCTCAGTGATGGAAGTCATGCCACCCAGTTGTAGTATGTGTAGTCCTACTGAATGTGGTCCAGGAAAAACAAAAAAAAAGGAAAAAGATGAAAGACTGAAATGTGGTGCAAGAAGTGAGCTATGAAAAAACTTGCATAATAAGTAAGCACATGGGTTTATCCTTTATCCTTGACCCAGAACAGTTTTAAAACTGTTAAACAATATACATGTGTCTTCTTAAATAAGGGCCTTTGGACTTAATTCAGAAACGTAACTACAATGCGCTTATATGCTTCTCTGCTTAGGAAAATTCACGCACTTGAAAGACTTTGATTCAAGTAATAGTCTTCTATTTAGTAGTGCTTTAAATGGATGATTTCCTGAATAGGGCTGATGCCACAAATGAGGCTTTCTCAGGAGTACATTTGAAAATATATTTTAATATTACTATGTTAAATTGGGCACTTTGCTTTCCTTTCTTGATCAGCAGGTGTATCTTTAGTTGCTATAGTTCATTCTTCCATCTGTATTTCCTTTGCCTCTCTTTGGACATGTTTTATTCCATGTCATCGTCAAGGGGTTTGTGTGTTGGTTTTTGTTTTGTGTTCTCATGATCTGTGGGTTTGTCCTCTCTTTATTTTCTTTCATGTTCTCTCTACCTCTAGTATGACTCCCAATAGGATCGTAATATTCATTATTACTGAACCAGTAACTTACTTTCAACTGAATTCTACACCAAGGAGTTCCTCTTTTACTCCTGAAGCAAAAAGGAAAGCTACAATACTTTTTTTTTAGTTCACTTTTATGCCTTAGAGTTATTTCCACTAGCAGGTTGGATACTATCTACTTGGTTTCTAAGCCAAATTGCATTGTACCTGCAAAAGTAGATTTTATTTATGACTAAATAACCCCAGAGTTACAAGAGAAAATTTCCTTCAGAAAGCTCAGAGATAGTTAAAGGAATAAGTAAGGAATAGTGGGAAATTCTACTTCTGTGAACTGCAATACTTATCACACTCACCCACTTACAAGATAAAATATATGTGAACGTGGTCCAAAGGCAGTCAGATATCTGTGCTTGTTTCTCTGTGATGGTTTAACAATTTAAATGGCATCAAAAAGTCTTGACCCAAATGAAATGAATGAGAGATTTACCATGGACTTCAGTATAAAGCAGGATATGCCATGATGCAAATAGCATCAACAAATTAAGAATTTGGATATAATATATCCCACCCATAATTCAAAAACACTATTTAAAAGAAGGTCTTCGTGGCTTAATAGGTATACTACTAATATAAAGAAAAAGTACATCCATGATGGAAGGAGCAAAGGGAAGAAGGGAGGATAAAAATGTCAACATCATACTGCTAATGGATTAATTTTAGATCTCAAAGAGTGTTGAAGACAAACTCCTACACTCCAACTAAAATTAACAAAGTTTTCTTTAAAAGTTCAATTATTACTGGATAATTCAAACTCTGTGTTTCACATAATATGTCCTTCCCTCTAAAGAAAATGCCTTTCACCTGGTCCTCGTCAAACAGCACTCCATGCTGCATATTTATCCGCTTCATTAAATCTCCACCATCACAGTATTCCATCACAATATATAGCTTGTTCTTTTCTGAAAGGAAAAGTATAATTTTTCCTTTATTCCTTTATTATTCATTAACACAGCAATAAATTATTTTTATTTTATATGGTCCTTCTTTCAAAAGGTAGCAGTTAACCTCTACCTACTCCTCCATTTCAAAGACTGAGAAAAAATGGATACTTCCAGTGAAACCTGATGCAAAAATAAGACTTGAAAATGTAATTAAATGGAGATTAAATGCATAAGAAAATCCTCAAGAGACCCCGCTGATGGAAAAACAGATGTTCTTACAGGAATGCTTAGCAGAATGCTTCATAGTTGAGGTTTTTTCTCAATAACTAAGTATGTAGTAAGGCTTAGGGAGAAGGTTAAAAGTAGACAGTATTCTAAACAGTAAAAATAAACAGCAGGGCCTGCTTAATATGTAAATTCACCTTACTATTACCTCTCTGGGGTTCAGAAGGCTATCTGATTTACATGTCCCCTAAAATAGTTACAGTCCTGATCACAGAAAACAATTTGAACACAATCTGTAACTACACCTTTCACTACATGAGGCATTGATTATGATAGATGCCAGCAGGAAAAATAAATACTGGTAATTAGATTTTATGGTGAACAGACTTCCTTCTGTCTCTTTCAGTCCTGAAGAATTCTGTATCCTTGAGTGATAATGCAAAATATGTCTCAAGAAAAAAGGCTAGCACAGCATTATGAGATAGATATTGGATCACTGGAAAGACTGTGCTATGTCAATGTATGAAGTGCCAATACCGTTTTTACATTCCAAAAAATGAAAGACATTTTCAGATTTCCTAATGGATTGCATTACTATTTAATGGCCTCCTTTTGTGGTTGCCTGTTTTCTCTGTGTGCATATATGTATGTAGATATGTGTGTATATATCTATAATGTATGTGTCATATTCACATAATGTCATATGTATATGATGGGGATAACAAAATATGAGGAACCTGAGGTTAGGTCAGATGAAATGACCATTCTATTTCTTGCCTATTTCATCAGCCTTTTGTCCTTTTTGATCAGACTATTCCTTGCTACTCTCAAAAGCTCTCTTCTTCTATTGAAACTCCTGGAAAAGTTCCATTAAACTCTGGACTCCTATAAGTTCAAGTCTAAAGTTCAACAGACACCCCAGGATCTAGGATTCATGCCACAGTACCCACTCACATGCATGAAAAGTGCAAGTGATGCCTGAATTTGATGCCTCATGTCCATTTTTAGTAGTTGAGCTCTGTTCCCACTTTTAAGTAAGGGGTTAGGGACAGGCCTAAGATTGCTCAACACTAACAAGGTACGTTTTCTGCCTTCCGTCATTTCACCACAATTAAAACAGAAATGTTAAAAGTAAACCTTGCAAAGAAGCATAGAAGGTTACAATATTTGTATGCTTCATCTTGGCCAGAAGAATGACTTCTTTCTGAGAGGCTTCTTTTTCTTTCACAGGCATCTACAAAGAATTAAGAAATTAAATTCTAGCAATTATATATTTAGCTCTTTTCAAAACTAATTACATCATTAGCAAACCATTGCCACTAAAAAAAATACTATGTACCAAGGCGATGTAGAAATATTATCAAATATTATGTATAATAATGTAAAATATAAATCTGCAGTGTATGTTTGGAAACATATTGCAACATTACTGAAGTCAAACCAAATTTTGACACTTTACAAATAGGCAAATGCATACCTTTAAACTTAAGTTAAAGAATTTAAACTCTAAAGTTAAAGAATTCCCTTAAGAATTTGAAAAATATGTATCTAGATGATTCTGTAACCCTAATATAGGTGATGTTGAAAGATTAAAGGAAAAAGAAAAAAAAGGTCCTTCATTTTACTGGTGTTACCAGTTCTGGTAACATTTCAGGCAAACTCTTTGCCCTGTTAAATGGAAAACTTCTATTTAGTTTAATATGATCACACTTCCATTAATACTACTTAAAAATTCATTTCTCTGACTATCTATCTATCAAAATGTCTTCTTGTACTTATAAAAAGTTTCTTAACCTCAATCTTAAGAAACATTTTTGAAATGTAATCCTCAGAGATTCAAAAATCAGAAAGTGAATAAACACTCTACCAATCAAATAATCTTATTACTTCAAAGTAATAATTTTCTGTATCCAGCTTCTGATCTTTGAACAAGTGGGATCCAGAGTAAAATTTCATTAGCAGCCATTTCTCTAGTTGTACATCAAAATCTAAGATTAGAAATGCATGGGTTTTATTGCTCACGAGCATAGAGAGAAACTACTTATTTTTTCATTTAGCTGTCATTACTCGTGTATCAGTTCTTCTGGGTTTGAATCTGGAAGTCATACAGCTCTTTCTAGAATTCATTCTTCTATTATAATTCTCTAATATATTAGAAATTCAGTAGTGTGGCCTAGAATAGCAAAAGACCTGTCAAAAGCAGGTAGGCACTCACTGAAATTGGCTGTTAAAACTCCTGTATTGAAATCACAGGCATTTGAAAATGCCTTTATAGAACCAGATACAGCAGAGGTATTCCTCTGATACCTGAGCCAGTGGCCCTAAGCTGCCTCTGCACTCAATAGGAAGAAAGAGAGCAGTTTTATGGCCCAATTGAGCTCATTCTAAAACAGAAGTCTAAGCCTCACATGATCAACAGCTTCCTAAAGAGACATTTTTCTCTTATTCTTCTTGAAAGGGAGTCTAGCCAAGCAGCTCAGATGCTCACAGCAACAGAATGGAAATTTAAACTTAGATGACATGAATCCAAATGCCATGAACATAAATGAGAATTTGGAAAGACTCCATTGTGAATTACTCATGTCTGCAAATATGGATGTGGGAAAAAAAGGAAATTAAAAAGCTTAGAGAAATGTATCACAAAATTGTGATTTGTTATTTCAGTGGCAATATTTTCATTGTAGTTGAATCAACTATGACAAAATTTGAATTAGGCAGTGTCACACATTGTAGGCAGAAAGAAAATTTAAAAAGAATAAAAATGTAGTAAAAAGCAAAGACTTAATATCAAAATACGTATTTCATCTATGCTTTTAAAATAATAAATTAGCAAAGAAAGCAAAGTCTTTAGAAAGCAAAGTCTTTGGAAAGTTTAGCTCTATATAATTGAGATGGAACTACAAAGGAGATAAAATATAACCCAAGTTCATACCCTAGCTAAATGCAAGTAGCACCATCTAGTAAATATAATTCAGGTTTTGTTGTTTTACCTTAGTTAAATTGATCTCTTTGATAACACATGGCTCATTATCCATTTTTCCTTTTGCCAAGAATATTTTGCCAAAAGATCCTTCTCCAATATTTTTAATGATTTCATATTTATCCATGATGTATTCGTCTTAAAGCAGTGGCTAAAAGAAAAAATCCCCAAATTAGTACTGAATGTAGTCAGTGCTTTAATATCTGAGTTGGTGCTACTGAAATAGACGCTACCTTTTAAGACTGTCATTTTTATTACTTTTTATAACATTACTGCTGCTGATTCTTCCTAAAAATATCATGTCCTGGAAGTATGCAAATTATTGCAGATCTGAACTTTTAATAAGCAAGTTTGAGTGTCTCATAAAGAAAATCATAGTACACCCTAAAGTTAAGGCATGAGAAGGCTACAGACTACTGTGTAAGATTATGATATGATTTTGTAAAGTGTGACATCATTTCATAAAGTTAGTAACACTGCAGGATTGTTCTTTTAATGAACAACAGAAGAAAAATTTCATCTATTCCACGTTGATTTGGTTTATACTGATGTGATCTAATGTTGGCAGCAAAATGAAAAGCCACTGCATTTTGCAGGAGACCATGGCCAAGTGAAGTTGGGCATCAGCGGTTCTCCGAAAACCCCTGTCAGGAACACTAACGTCACTGGGTACTTGCAGTGGTTCTGTAGGCAAAGCTGCACACCTAAATATGAGCTAACACTGCCAAACTGTTCTTATTAGCTGTCCTGAGTTTCAGCAAGGGAGAGTTGCTCTGATACCAGACGTTCCCTGCCAGGCAAGCTCTGCAACAGGCTCCCCCGGGAGCATCGCTGGCAGTCTCCGGAGCCCGCTCTGGCAGTGCAAGCAGGGGGACATTCGGACGTTTACGATTTCAGTGTCTGGGTCAAAGCCAGCTCCTGTTGGCAGTCACAGGTGAGAAGCGGCCACTCGGGACAGATGTCCGCACAGGGCACAGGGGTGCGCTCCCCCAGGGCTCAGCCCAGCATCCATAGACGACACCCGCTCTCCCGGCTCCCAGGACGGGCAGCGCCATGGCAGAGGGGAGCTGGGGAGGGGAGCTGGGGAGGGGAGGGCGGGAGAGACAGGGCCCCCGGGCAGCACCACCTACACCGAGTCACGGTGGTGGCCTAAGCCATGCTCGGGGCCGGGGCAGAGACACCTCGAGGAAGGGATGCCGGCGGGGATTCATCGCTCCGGCCGCCCTTCCGGCCCCGGCTACCCTGCGGTCCCCATGGCGACGGGACGCGCCGGCGGGCAGCCTTCGCCGCTGCCTCCCTCCCCTGCGGACCTGCTCGGCCCGGCCCGGCTCAGCCCAGCTCGGTTCGGCTCGGTCCCGGGCCCAGCCCCGGCAGCGGCCGGGGGTTGCCGGGGGGATGCGGTACCTGCGTACGCTCAGCAACCTCCGGAGCCCGCACGGCCGGGAGGAGGAGCCGGCCCCGGCTCTGCACCCCTGCCGGAGGTGTCGCGTTGGCAGCGCCCTTCGGGAGCGGCAGGAGCCTTATTTACCTCACACAAACCGCTCCTCCCTCCCATGGAGACAGACTTTTGGTTTGGATGGTCGTTGGTAGGCGTGGAGTGACCCGACAGGAAATCTCGACTGGCTAAAGTTCTTGAATCCTTGGTGGAAACTCACGTACCGCCCTCTGTGCAACAGAGGAGGTGAGGTATGAACCGGCTCAGTACCAAAACTACAGATTTTCTAAGACTGTCCTTGTGTATTACTTCTAATATTATTTATTACATGGACACAGTCCGGGACAACTTCCCCAGGTGAACTCTACCTAGAGCGTTTGGGCTCTCCCTTGCCCCACTTCTCTTGCAGTCTAGAACCCAGTACACAGCAGAGCCTGAACACCACATTGCCCACAGCGCTCTCTGCACCACAAGTGTGTCTCCTATTAAAGTCAGAAAGTTTGTCCTTATTTAAGAATACATTTGTTTCCCTTCACACATCCAAAGGCATATAAAAACCCCATCTCATTGAATTAAAGCCAAAGTTCAGTCTCCTTTACACCTTCTCATAGTGCTACACCATCTCTTTGAAATACAACAAGAGGACAATTTAAACAATGCTATTATTTGACTGATTGTTTCTGCAACACTTACTAACTCCAAGTACATTTAATATCTGGATTTGTTTAGCTTTTTGCAAGTGTTCTTTCTAAAAAAGTTTATTTCCATCCTCAGTTATGTGATACAGAAAAAATGCCCACTCAGAATTTTTTGACTGAAATTATTTAATTAATAACCAGTTGTTAACAATTTGGATACCAGCACACCTAAATTCATTCATTTTAGTTAAATTCAAGTTTTCAGTCATTCTGTTCCAGTGTAATTTTCAGTTCCGACACCCAGTCTGGGTCATCTTCCTCAAAGTCCCTAAAAATAGATTTCAAAATGTTATTTTGCAAAGCAAAATACAACTTTATGAATATTTATTTGTTTTTTTCTCCCCCCTCCCCCCCAAATTACCTTGTAATTAGGATAAATTACGTTCAAAATAGCATCACAAGAGACTTCTTTCCTGCACCACTGTGATTGAGGAACCAACTGACGTTCTCTTTGGAATTTACAAAAGTACGTTTTATCAAACTAAGAGACTGCACATGTGTTAATATTGACAGCCTGCAGCTGAACTGCACCAATACATGTTTATGCAGTTCATCTCTAAGTGCCACAAAAATAAACAATGACAAACTGAGATTCTGAAAATCCAAGATCCACCCCCAAAACATACACACATCCGTGAAACACAGTATTTTTGTTCAGAATGTGATGATGCACACTTTGCTCTTTCAAAAACTGAAGCGGGTCACTAATATAAATAGAATACAGAAGTTTAAAAGTCTCTACAAATATGTCTCAATAAGTAGTCTTCAAAGTGATTTTACTGCACTGTGCATGAAAAAGTAGGAAGAACAACACACAAATGCAGCAAATCTTACCTCAGGCTTGTATTTTTTAAGTCATCAGCAAATTATCGGTGTATCTTCTAAAAACAAGTAACCTGTCTAATCTCAATAACATCAATAACTATAAATATAACAAATAAAACTTGTAAGGTATCTAAATTTGAATTTTGTAGGAGAGGGATGGATTTAGATGCTGGGAAAAATACTGGTTTTTTGGGGGGGAATGTTGTTTTGGAAAAATCTCTTTGAGGAACCAAAGAAAACATAAATAAAAGGATGTCATTTGGACATACGTGTCATCTTCATCGGATCTAGGTTCAAGTCTCTCAGAATCTACAACAGCTTCATGTTCACCATCTACTTCATCAGATGCTTTGGTTTCATCAGAAAGTGGACCTCTTAGTATGTTTTCAGAAGCTTTGAAAATACAAAAAATTACAATGTCACCAAAATACTTGAATTTTAAAAGTAAAACTTTTACTAATATACAGTATAGTTCTTCTAATTTGTCCTCAGTTCATAGTAGATTGCCTAAGTTATTACCTATTTTAAGTGGGAAGATAAATTAGTAAGGCAACTGAAGTGCAGAACAAGTATTTGTGACGGTGGCTGTGCATATCTATAGAGTGCAGCTGTCTTCACCTGTGCCATCTTACCATCCTGCCCTCAAACAGGGCACTACTGCCCCATTGAGGGTGGATTTACCTGATGGGGCTACAGAGTGTTCTCCCTCCTAACACGCACACCAGGCCGCCCAGTAGGATGGAGGACACATGAGGCATCTGTATTTTGTCACAACCTCATTCACCTGTTGAGCTGCAAGTGAAAGTCCATCATGGAGAGCTGTAGTGGAGATTTACAATCTCTCACAAATTCCAAACCCAGCTTTTTTAAGTCCACATTTCATTTAGTAAACTTTAAAAAACCCAAAAACCAGCCTGTTGTGATATGAATTCAAGTGCACTATCTCTATACATAGGGGCTATGTATGAATAAAAACGGAAAAGCCTTTATTAATAAACCTGTTTGCAAAAATGTTTGCCCACAAACTGGGGATTTACCTGGTTTATAAATTGTGTATGTTTTAAATGCTAAGCTGACATCTGCATTACTGAGCATGTCGATCAGGGTCCGAGGGGTTTCCTTGTTCCACTGCTTCCGTGGCTTATTTTCACTGTAGTTTATAACACCACCACCTGGGTATAAAATCACGGTTTAGATAAAATTCCATTAGCAGTGTGGATTACATTCAAGATCACATTCAAGAGAGAAATACAGGAAGAAAAGAATCTAGGTAACTCCATCTGTAGCACCATTGACCTCTCAACAAACTGAGGATGACACTGTCAGCACTGAAAGGAAGAAAAGTTACAGAAGGCCACAGTGGAACCTCCTGCTGCCAGGACCCAGCAGAAACTGGCTGAGGGGTGTGAGGAGTCAGAGTCTCTGCAAACTTTTTTGGTGGCTCTGTCTCACAAAGTGGAGTCTGAGGCTGTTTCTGTGCCTTTTAATAGCAGAACACCTAAATACACACACTCTTCTGTCCTCTTCCCTTGCCCTGCATATAACTACAACATTCCTGCCACAGCTTGGGAATTTTCTGACTACTCATATCTTGATTATTTATTTCCACAGCATTTATTCACATTTACCTAGAATATATATCCATAATCATATTAAATAATTATAACAATGGCATCAGTGTGGGGCATTCTAAAATTGAAACATTTTTCAGAAGAAACCTCATGTTAAGTGTTTTAATTAAAAACTGTTGAGAAAGAAAAGTAGATCTCTGCCTCACATCTAGGGTACATCATTGATAGTTCTTGTCATTTGCCTTAATCTGCACATTAAATGACAACAAAAGTAGAGGGATAGATGTTTTATGCTCCCAATACTGTGCTGTACTTGAAAAACAGGTGGTTGCATTCTGCACCAGGTGAATTCCTCACCACTACCTCCACAAATGGCATATAAAGAGGATTGTAGGATAATTTCTTAGTGATTATTATAATTTTAGGGTTGCTAATGTTATCTGTGGTTTTCACCACTCTTTGCAATCCTCCTGTCACACAAAAACACAGAAATTCTCTTCAAGACGGTGAAATTTTAGTGTTTGTTAATAGAATATTTTAACATTATTCTAATATAATTTTAAACATGCCATGTAAAGTTTTTACTTTTAAAATCTGAGAAGAATCACTGACATTACTTGAATTAAAAACACATTTAACTAATTCTTACTTTCAGTGTCTTCAGGTGTAAAACTGGAAGAAAGCAAGGATGCGTTTTCCAGGACATCCAGTACAGTATTGGATATCCTCTTTTCCCATTGCCTCCGGGGGGCGTGAGACAGATCAGTATTTCCTGATTTGGGCACACCAGAAGTTGTTATTGTAATTGTAACCAAAAAAACCCATGATAAACAGCATCTAACTTGATTCCATGTCCAGACTGCCCTGTACCTAAGAGTCACTGAACTAGCAGTGATGTTTGACTCTATGGGTACCAATCTGACTTGGTAAGTGTTCCCCATACATTTATTCTATTCCAGATGTTTTCAAACAGGCATTTTTTAACACTTTGACCAGGATAATTTTTTAAGTATTTTTTTAAAATCTCAAATGACCAGTATGATTCCATGTAATTGGAGAAGTAACTGATGGTGGCATCGTTTTCTGTAGGTCTAGGCTTGTTGGTGCTACCTGTTTAAATGGTTGTATCACTGACGTGTAGATTATCACTACACAGAAGGAAGTGCATCAGCCTTGAAACTCTAAAATTTACCTTCTTGATGAGATTTCCTTTGTTCCTTTGTGCCTTCACTCAAACCTTCAGTATTCTTCCTTTCTAAGGGGCTATGCTTGCTACTTTCATCCTTCCCTCGCTTTAAAAGAATAAAGACTGTATTAATCAGTATCCCTGGTGTCAAGAAAGACAAAGCACTAATATTAATATGGCATTAATTATTGTAGTTGTACTATAAAATACCTGGCCTAAAGATGGGGAAATTTGAGAACTAAACCACTGACAGCACGAAGCCAATTGCAATTGCACAGTACCTATTATTGCACTGCATTTCACGCTCGTGCCCTTGACAGACAACCTCGGTTTTTGAAGCTAAGCAAATACATAGTTACTTGATGCAATTTGTGGTCTGGGGGTTTTTTTAACATTTAATAACAGAAGCAATATCAAGATAAATTATTTACATTCCTAGGGAAAACAAGGGTTTACACCTGAATATTAAACTTCTGAGACTAGGTCTATGAAAAGAAAAAAAAATTAGCCACACAGCAACATGTTTTTCAAAAATATATGTAATATGGCTGAGTCAGGCCATGCTGTAATGTACCCATAGGTGATTTCTTGGCCACCTGTGACTTAATTCTCCTCAACTGAGGCCCTGAAACCTGTTAAGAATTATGTACAGACTACACTGTTTCCACTGCAGCCTCTTCTAAATATGTCCCTGAAGCAAAGAAAATGCATAAACTTTTGCAGTAGCAAAAAAAAAAATTAGAAAAACAAGAGAGGGGTTTTTGTTTAGGTTTTGCTTTGACAAGGTTCTAAGAAAACCCAATTTGGAACTAAACTAAATGGGGGAAGAATCAAAAAGTTAGAGTGGTGGAAAACACACAGGAAAACTGCAGTTTGAAAACTAGTAGGCTGATTTATGGTTTAGCATAGGAATATTTTCTGTAAGAACTTTTCTATAATATAGAACATTCTAAATTACTAAAATACAAATACTATATTTATATTTGAATACTTACCCTATTTTCTCTCTTATTGTTTGAGCTTCCACCAGCCATGATACTACCTGATACATCAATGAAAAGATTCAAGAATTAACACCTTTATCAAACATTTATACTATCTTATATTTCCTACTCATTTTGTCATTCCTTACATCAACAAAAATATTGTTGATTTACCTTTCGGTCTTGCTGCATTGCCTTCGTGTTTCTTGGCTTCCTTTAATACCTGCTCAAACTCATTTGTCATCTGAAATGTGTATGAAGAGATGCAAGTACTGTATCATTTTAAACGTCTTCAAATTATTGCATATACTATTTGTTAAAAATAGACTCACTATACAAAAGCACTGTTCCAGCTAACAATATCTAATTTTATCAGCATTGGGTCAATATCCAACTTTAACTTTCAAAAGAAACACTTTTAAAAACTCAAATTTCCTGAGAAGTCTACAACTGTATGGTTTTTAGAGTAGGACCTACATAACACTAGATTTTAGTTATACACTAAGAAACTACAAATGAAAATGATTTAGTATCTGAAATATAGACACTACTGCTTAAACCTAGAGACAAAGAATATACTGTACCTCAGAAGGCAAACAAGTTTTTGTAAGTTTGGTTAAGCAACCTCTTGCGAGAATAGTGCTGGCTGATGGACGATTCTGGGGACTTCTCTTAAACATCTGCTTTATTAAGTAATGAAGTTCATAGGAATAGTGAGATGGCAGTGGATCGTAGGACCCCTTGCATATCTTAAGGATGAGATGTTTCCAGCTGTTGGCTTGAAACTGCATTAAAAATAAATTAATATTACAGCACAGAGTTAAAAGCATAAGGTAAAAAGTAGCTGACACAATCTAAGATAACCTGTACAGCTGAAAAGCAGATAGGAATTACCCCTATAAATTTATGATTGTTCAAATGTTACTTTCATAGAAATCAAATTCATCCATTAATATACTCAAGATCAGACTCAAACTGCAAGAGTGGAACAGTAAGCTAGGAAACATGCAGACTTTGATTTAAAAAAAAAAAATCATGAGAAGTAGCCTGTTAAAGCACAAATATCCTCTGGCAAATCTAATGTCTGAGAACTTCTAGCTCCCTTGCAGGAAGTTTTCTTGGGGTACATCCCACTGGTTTGCCTGCAGAGTGCCAGGCATCCATGGTGTGCATCATCCTTTTGTGTCATCTCTGACAGGTTATGCAAGAACGTGTGACCATCACATGAAACCAGGTAAGTAACTTCAATTCTGCTAAAAAGGGAAGAATACTCCACTCCTCGGACTCCCAGCTCTGAGCTCTGCCTCAGCAGCCGTGACACTGCCAAAGACTTGCCACAGACCTGCTTAGGCTAACTCACACCAATGCACAGGCTCCTTTACCACTCAGTCACACATACAGTATAAACTTCTACACTCTTGCACAGCTTGCAGTTGCAGCTGTGGAGAATCTTTTGCTGATATACAGGATTTGAACAATGCTCTCAGGCATGTGCGTGATTCCTGGGGCTGCCCTGTGCAGGGCCAGAAGCTGGGACTTGGGTGGTCCTTGTGGGTCCTTTCCAACTCAAAATATTCTGTGGTTCTGTGATTTCAAGGTATAGAATTAGCTCAATGAAAGGAAACTACTGCTTATAAAAAGCAAAGACAAAATGATCTTCAATTAGGATCTCATTTTCAAACTTATCCTGCTAGGGCCTCTCGTGTTACCCATGTGTCTGGACACAGAAGCCAGAGGAAGTTAACATGTAAGAAATGTAGCATCAACAGTGCAAAAGACAGTGTTCCAGAAAGACAGAATCATCCATCAAGGTTCCCACTGTCCCAACAGGAGAATAGTGCCTGGACAGTGACTTCTTTGATTTGAAGAATATGCAAAGGTATATCACTGATGCAAGCTACAAAAATGCTTATGGCTTACTACATTTTGCTACACTTGCACACAATATAATCTCATTAGCAAAGATTTTGAGTGTCTATGCCTCCATCTCCTGTGATCATCCTGATCCTGTAAAATGCAATGCTCTTGCAACATCACTGCAGATATCTGTAACCAGTCTGGCAGTTGTTGGACAGGTCAATAAGCCCGGATCACCAGATCACTGATATTGAATAAAATTAACCAATTAAAAAAAAAATTTGTTTTCTAACAATTTTGAAAACTGAATCTCTACAGAAGGGTCCAATAGGTCCTAAGTACAGCTGAAAAGCAGAGACTTATAGCAGAGGAGGCATGGGAAGGGTGGAGCAATACTTCCCTCTTTTGGAAGCAGCAGCAAGCACATCAGTCAACTCTATAGTACAGCTAACTGCTAATTAAGTTCTAAGGAATTCCAAAACTTCCCTGATAGCAATAAAGCTGCACTTACCGGATGTTTTAGAGTGCACAGCTCATATAGAATACATCCCAGAGACCATATATCACTGCAGATATAGAGAAAGATAAAAAATTTTGAGACAAAAACTACAATTTAATATCTTGCTTAAAAGGGTGAGATTTAATATGTGCACATAACTGAATTGAATATACTAAAAGTAAATGCAAGTAACAATACAAGACAGTACAATTATGTGTTTAACCTCTCCTGTGGAAATGTTCCTGTTTATTTTATCCTATCCTGATGTAAAAAAAGATGACTGTCATACAGTTGTAGATGGCTTTTAATGCCTAGGATGTCTCTTAGGCAACTTGCTGCAACAGTATTTATCCTTCTGCACTTGAAAGTCTTCATATTCTATGGCCCTTAACATCAGATGGCAGCCACACAATCCTAATTCTGAGAGCTGAAATTCTGGCCCTCCTACTGAGAAAAAAAAACATTACCTTCCACTAAAAATGAGTACTGCCATTTGCGCAAGAAGCAAGTGGTGCCTTTCTCGCAGGAGGAACAGAAAACAACTTGAACTCTAGAAGGTTTCTTCCCTTCTTTGGAAAAATCAATCACAGTTATTGCATAAGGACCAGAATAACCGGGTTCTATAAACCTAAATAATCCATTCTGTGTCATTATCCCTACATTATCATGACTGGCAGGAGGAGCTTAAAAACTATGACCATCCCCAAAAAAATAAGACCAGCAAAAGACACAGACACGTACCTCTGTATGTGCATATACACATACTTTCTTGTATGTATGTTTGTATATGTATATTTACTCTCCCAAAAGAACAGAGGTCTGGACACTGGTTTTCAAACTTCTAAGACTAAACATATGTGCTCTCAGTTACATAAGTGAAGAGGAATTTATGCACTCTCGTCTTAAAAAAAAGTAATTATCTCTTTCTAAATAATCTTCAGCTCAGTATCTTCTCCAAAACAAATATGGATAAGCCTCAAAGGCAGACTGAGACAGCAATAAAAAACCCCATACATAAGTCAGGCATTATTTGTGAGCACTGAAAACACGAGTACCTTTTGTTGTTGTATGGCATGCTTTCCCATATTTCTGGAGGTACGTAATAAGGAGTTCCCACATAGGTGCAAGCATATGACATCGGACTATCAAAACAACAAAGAAACACCAGGTGAAAAGTAATGATTTAAGAACTTTGTACTGTTTGTCAACGGTAAATAAAACTTGACACCACTGAGATCAGTTGGGATGTCCACATACTGTGCAAGAAGGCGTGCAGATCCAAAATCTCCCAATTTGACTTTTCCATTTTGAGTGAGGAAGACATTCTGCATTTCAAGAGCAAAGATTAACATACTTAAATATTCTTCTAGAAATCATTTCTGCAGTTCATATATACAGAAAACACAGTGATAATCACTTCTAGTATTTTATCTATGTATTTCCTTTTACTTGCTTCTCCTAATACTTCTACAAAAAAAAATAGAAAGGTTTTATGGGCCTAAAGCCCCAGTATCAGTGGCGGAGTAAGAATCAGAACTTAGAATTGCCTTAATCTCTATGCTGGACTCAAACCACTAAGGGCACACTTTCTTCTGAATTTCCCTCTTTCTGATAGGAAAGAGTAAAAAAAAAAAAAAAAAGTGAGGCAAGAAAGATATTTACAAAGTGCACAATCCATACACATTTTTATACTTCTTACAGATGTTTTAAATTATATGCAGCCTGTCACAAGCAACTGGTGCTATCAGCAGCGTGGATATGAAGGATATAGCTATACTTAGATGATGTTTACACGTGCAAATTCCATGCAATCAACAATTTCATTCACATGATATTCTTAGGCCTAAATAAGAAACAGAACTTAGCAGTCACAGGAAATTATGAAAGAAGGTGTTTAACTTTTGCATGCATAAGAGTTTATTAATGGCAATAAAACTTGCTCTGTTCACCTTAGATTTTATATCCCTGTGCAGCACACGTTTATCATGAATGTGCTTCACAGCCAGGCACATCTGCACAAACCAGTGAAGGATCTGAAAAAGAGTAACTAAGAGTTATAACAATTCAATGCTATATTTAATGAATACCCTACTAATAGATTTTTTAAAAATAGGAGAACAATAGCATGTTTAGAATATTTAGGAGTTAAAAGTAACTCCAGTTAACAGCCTCCAATCAGCATGAAAGACTGAGTTCTTCAAGATAAATTTTAACATGGCAGAAGGAATGTTTATTACCTGTATCTAGAAACCTCTAATAAAACATAATAATGAAGCTGGGGAATCGCTACATGGCACATTAGCTGACAGTCATTTTACAAGGAAACTAACTAGAGCTTGGTTCAAAACGATGTCTTTTCTTACCCTATCTTCCGGGAACAAATTTCCTCTTTGGTGTTTAATCTTTTGCATTAGATCTCCATCGTCACAATATTCCATCACTATATACAGATATCCATCAGCTAAATTTTAGGTAAAGAATAATTAGTATTATTAGCAGGATAAGTGGTGTTTTTTCACTATAAGTAATACTTTGTACTATAAAGCTCTGACTACACACTACGTATTATATGTAACTATAAACATGTATTGCGTTTATAACATGTATTATGAACAAAAAAGAAAATAATCTCAATCTCTGAGAAGCATGCAACTTCAAACAAATGAAGGAATTTAAATTTTTATACTTACCTTCAAATGATTCTTGAAAGGCAACAATATTTGGATGTTTCATTTTAGCCAAAAGAACTGCTTCCTTCCTAGAATTCTCTACACCAGATGAAGACTGAAAATATAAATACACTTAACATAAATTTCACACTAGCAAATTTTCTCACATACACGTAAAGTACCACACTTTCCAAAAGAAAAATATTTTAAAGAATTGTTCTTCAGTTATTTTAAGTCATTTAGAAACTATAAAAGCCCCATCTTTTTAATCTATGGTTTATTACTACCTGAACACTTCTTTGGATTTTTGGGCATTTGGTATTTTGTTGGATTTTTTTTTGAGAGGATATTTTCCTACTTCAAGCAATGATTTTTTCTATTTTAAAAGTGCAGAACTCTGTAACAAAGCAGCACACATGACTTTGAAAGAGCTGATAGTCTGCACAAACTCAATATAAATCAAAGTGCCCAGGTATTAGCTGAGCTTTGGCCTCCAGAAAACCATTGCCTCCCATTTTGTGACTTTTAGCTTAGCTACAGAATGTAACCCAAATAACTGATTATCAGCAATAATATGACACTAATTTCCTCATTAGGCATTGCAGATGAAATTGGCATTTTAGTGAAATCAAGGACTATTGAGCCAAGGGCATCAGGAGAACAGGGGTTTCATTTTAAGCATCTCCGTTATCTGCTACACTTCCAAAATCTAACCGTGTGCTTTCTGAAACAGATCAGCTTTTCATACTTTACTTAGTACCAACAACATCTACTCAGACATAGTTATATAGTAACTACACCATGCAACTGTCCAATACACAAAACTCTCAGCAAAATAGTTCAGCATTTCAAAAATACACCCAGAATTATGAATTTTAACTTTATTTAAGTGGTGGGTGAGGTGGTGTTTGTGTCACACTTACCATTGGAAGTCTTATTTCCTTCATTGCGTACTTCTGGTCACTGATTCTATGATGAACTAGGAGAGCTCTGCCAAAGGATCCCTCTCCTAGTACTTTCAACACATTGTATTCTTCCATTCTTTATAAATCTAGGTTCAATACTTTTATTCAAGCACCCTCTTTTACAAGATTATCTTCTAAACTTTGGCATGACCTTAACTCTTTAATTTGCTGTTAATATAATCTGCATGAAGAAAAAAACCAAACAAAATAATGAGAATGGGTGATAAATGTGGATACCTACAACTGTCCAGCACTACCATACTACACTTCTGTGCACTGTTACCATGATCTTACTGAAAATAAGGCCTCTAGAAAAAACAACTTGAAGTGTTATACAGTTTTATTTCTGCATTTTTAAATTTCAAATGCTAAAGCTCTTCAAATATGTAAGTTATAGACCTGCAGCTTCGCATCTTCATTTTGTTACCTTTACTTCTGCAGGCGGTTTCATAACACTAAAGAAAACTTCAAGGCAAATTAAAATAAACAACAAACTTGAAGCTTCCAGAGACAAATCTCACCTAAACCAGCACAAGTAGGATCAAACTGGTAAAACTTACAGCAGATGGACTTCACCAACTGGAAGATATAATATTTTAGTTGCAAGGGACTTTCAGTGGTCATCTAGTCCAACTGTCTGACCACTTAAGGGGTGACCAAAAGTTAAATTAATTGATAATGGCATTGTGGCAATGCCTCTTAAAACACTGACAGGTTTAGGGCATTGACCACCTCTCTAAGAAGTCTGTTCCAGTGTTCAACCACACTGTCAGTAAATAAGTGCTTCCTGATGTCCAGTGTAAACTTCCCCTCGTGTACTTTTGAACTGTTCCCAGGCGTCCTATCACTGCATTTAGATTTGTGCAGAAAATCATGCTGTGAAAAAGCCAGTGTCCATAAAGGGGACAGTCCTGCAATTTATTCGAATAAAGGGAGAGTCCACTAGGCCATACCTCGTGGGGTCTCTTCTCGAGGCTTCAGAGGACGGAGCCCCCTTTTATGCTACATTCCCAGCCGCATGTTGCCCTCTTTCCTTTCCCCATTGGCTGAGGTACTAAGGAAGTTAGACTTCCCGAACCGCCTACCACATATTCCCCCTTGAACACGTATTCCCCCTGCATCATGCATCATATGATCATTAAAAAGAGCTTTAAGCCCACCCTGGGCAGAGAAGTTACTATTCAGAAGTCTACTAAGCCTGCACATTTTCTCTTAAAGTTCAAAAGTTCAGGCTATTTGGGTTCTGTGGGTCCACCAGGAGTCAAACTGTGTTCTGTAACAAACCTGCGGCTTGAGGTTGGTAAAGACATTAAAACCCACTTCAAAGATGTTAACACCCATTTCTCCTGAAGACCCTCACCCATGGAATTGTTTGTAAAGACATTAGCACCCATCTTTCCTATCAGATTGAATCACAGAATTACTGAATCAATGAGATCGGAAAAGACCTCTAAGATCATCGAGTCCAATTTACAACCAACACCACCACATCAACCAGACCATGGCACTAAGTGCCGCATCCAGTCCTTTCCTGAACACCTCCAGGGACAGTGATTCCACCACTTCCCTGGGCAATCCATTCCAATGTCTAATGACCTCTCCCGTGAAGAAATTCTTCGTAATGTCCAACCTAAACCTCCCCTGGCACAGCTTGAGGTTACGTCCTCTTGTCCGCTACTGAGCTTAATCCCACCCCTCCAGAGAGCTCCCACAGCTGCTGAAACTCACACGATCCCATTTTCTGCTAAAAACGCTTCTCCTGAAGGATCTCACATCCAGCAGGGCGTTGCTGTCCATTTTTTCAAAACATTGGTGCTTTTAAGTGAGCTATCCATAATTCAGACATCCTCTTATGTATGTACCTGTGCACGCACAATGTTTTAAAGGGTTGATAAGCTTTTTGAAAGGCATCTCGGTGCTTGTTTCTAGGGCTCCTTTACCCTGAGAAGAGGCAGCCCAAGCCCGCCTCAAACCCCTCAAGGCGCGCCGGGCACTCACCTCAGCGGGCCAGGCCGAGACCTGAGGCCAGGCCCTGACACAATCCCGGCGCTTTCTCCGTGCTCCCCGCGCCGGGATGGGGGCGGAGGGTTGGGAAGGAGGGCGGTGCTGCCGCCCAGGCCGAACGCGGGGGTGGGCCCCGCCCAGGCCGAACCACCCCGCGCCGGGAGCGGCCGTGGGCGCCCGGCCCTCAGCGGCGGCATGGCGCTACTGCTCGTCTGAAGCAGCCCAGACAGAACCAAACCGTGGGTGCTGATGGGGAACGGTGTCAGCTCACTTTCAAGAATACACTAAAGAGCTTTAGCCTAAAGACTATAAATGAAGAACAAACACAACTCAGTTGATGAGTTTAATGTCTACCATATTACAGACTAGTACAAAGCAACATTAAAACTGTCACCTAGTAAGTAGTGTATCAGACCTTATCTAGGATTACTTGATAATGAACAATCTCAGTAACAAAAGAGGTTAAACTCTGTTTTGTTGAAGCAGCCCTAAAACTAGATACAACAAGTTTAAATGCAGCACACACCTTATTAGCTGGCTTCAGTTTTCAAAGCTAAATCTTGTCAGAGTAGACATTGCCCTATTAGAATGCCTACATTACATTGTTTTCTTAAACTAAGATTGCAGGTTTCTAAGGAATTCATAGGAATTGCAAGAGGAGAAAGTAGGTATTAGCAACATACTACAATCAACTACTAACACGAAGCATTACACCTAGTCCTTAATTGAATAAATGAAACATATTTAACAAAGCCAAGTGTTTAGTCTAGTACTAAACCAGGACAGACTTGTTACAATTTTGAAAAGGCAGAAACTTTAAAAGTTTGTGTAGTGACTCAGGCAGTAAAATTTCAACTTAAACCATCCACACAAGTTTTAGATAGCTGCTTTCTCAAAGCTGCTAAAAACAAGTAACCCTCAACTCTCCTTAAAAAGTACCAAATCTTTAACCCCTGTGTAGCAGTAACACTGCTTCTACTCTTCTACTTCAGCACTTGTTTCTTGGAGGGCATTGCTCTGTTCGTGGATAAACACAGCTTTTGATTCCAATTCTCCCAGCTGCTCAAATGAAGAGACACATGGATCTTGATCTTTAGCAGTATCAGACAGCTTGCACATCTTCTCCCGAATGCGTTGAGAATATCGCAAAGGGGTTATGATTTTCAGATCTTTAGCGCTGGAGTCATTTGCCTCATGGTGCATCTTCACACTTAGGAAAAGAAGGAAAAACTCACTAAAAATAGGCACACCATCATACAAGTTACCCCTGTAGCACCTAGCAGAAACAGCGAGTCATTATTCCTGTTCAACTCTTTCCTATTTCCATAGCCAAAGGAAACAGGCCCTTTCCCATTCATACAGTTAAAACCAGATGTACAACTCTTCCAATGGGCAAAATGTTCTAACCCAAAAAACCTCCTGAAAAGAGTTCCCAAAGGAAGATTCCTTCCTATTCCATTAGGGGTAAACTTCTTCCTGCTATGAGGGATAGTGGACAGCTGCCAGGACTCCAACTCCATCAGATGCCAAAGCTGAGCACAACTTTCCTAAGTCTGCTATCTTAGAAGAAACCTTATGGCAAAAAAAAAAAAAAAAAAAAAAATTTAAGTATTAGGTGGTTTGTACTGATGTTACTACCCAGGTTTTTGCCTCAAGATACAATTAAAATAATCTAAGGACAGTTAAATCTTGCTCACTAATTCTGTGTTATATGACATACAACTATAACTACATTTGAAAAGGAGAGGACTGGAGACACCTACTTTCTCTTTACCTAGCTCAGAACTGCTACTGCCATGTCAGCAGTGGGAAGGATTCCCAAAACTGGAATTTAGGTCTCTGCCACAAGTCTGGTCACTCTGTAGTGAGGTATTCAATAAACCAAAACAGTTTGAATAAACAGAGGAGCTTACTTAAAAGTACTTCCTTCTGAGGAAGAGGAAGCAATCCTAAAACTATAGAACTTGAGAGCTTTTCAAATGCAGTGCCTCCCTGTTTCAACAGAACACAAACATTACTGTTCCTCCAGACACTGCAGATCTGGTTACCTGAAGTAATCTTACCTTTCCAAGTATGGTGTGCTAGGAGGATTGTATGTCATTGAATAAGAGTCATTCTCCTTCTCAGGAGAATTAACTGCTTGGGCTGTGTCTTTTAGCCCATCCTCATTCTGTTCTGTTTCGCATTTTCCTTTCTTTTTTCCACGTTCTTTAGCCTTGTGCTTTTTCTTCTTTTTTGGTAAGATCTCTTCTCTTGGTTTTAAGTCTAAATCCATTTCTTCTTTTTTGATAACTTCACTGCTTGTCTCTGCCTTCTTGTTATCACTCTCTGCTTTCTGGTCACTATCAGAGCAGAAATCCTTGAAAGCTTCCTGAACCAGCTCTACAGATGAATTTGGTTCCTTGCTGACTTCCACTACCTCACTTAAAGGAGCTTCTCTCACAGTTCCCTCTAAGAATAAAATATTGAAGAAAGTAGAGCTGCAATTAGTTACAACTGAAAAGAATGTTTTAGAGAGATACCTGAAATCTTAGAGCTTTACATGAGAATGGAAGTTAAATGTGCATTGAGTCTCTGCCACAACGATTTAAGTTAGTAATAATTTTAGCCACCTTCAAGAACGTGCAACCTGAAAGCTCAGGTTAAGTATATATCCTGAGAAGTCATTCCCTTTCTTTTAAAGCACAGCAGCTCTGTACAAGTATTTCAGCCAGTTTCTGGGTTCAGATACTTGACAGGTTATGTTATATTGAAGGAGAATATTTATGGCTACTTTACTTCCAAAATTAGAATATTTACAATATTCTTTAATTGACACTATGCCGTAACACAACCACGCTTCTAGTAGTGAAGGAGTTTGTGTCAGAGGCATTGATTTTTAACTAACAAGAGTATTTTTATTTACTCTTTGATTATCAGGCTGAAATATCTGGATGACACAGGCTTGATAAAGTAACAAGTTTGAATACAAGAACATCTCCGATCATTTTAACATGCCCAATATTGAAAATGATGTGTTTAGCCAAGATTGTTTTCAAAGACAATTGAGTGTAAAATGATCACAGAGACTTTTCCATGAAATAAAATTTAATATCAGCACAAATAGTTTAAACAGCTTACATTGCCTGTCAAGTCAGACCTGTAACTAGAATAGAGTACTCAGACTTACCATTCTCAGACTTAAAAAGACTTTCAGTATTTTTGATGTTATCTATTAGTGTGTGTCGCAGTTCTTCTTTAGGCTGAAAAAAAGTTGT
Organism: Atrichornis clamosus; assembly: GCA_013400975.1. Taxonomy (NCBI): domain Eukaryota; kingdom Metazoa; phylum Chordata; class Aves; order Passeriformes; family Menuridae; genus Atrichornis; species Atrichornis clamosus. The sequence goes on from WBMZ01010356.1 coordinate 100,966, forward strand.
ACTGTTTTAGAAAAACAAGTCCAAAATTAATCATCATTTCATCTTATTTGGTTGGTAGAATAGTTAAGGGAAAGTGGAACAGGCCACATGATGTTCATATTACAAACCCTTTATTTAATGCTGTTCAGACGTAATTCAGAACCACAGGTGAATCCTGTATTTTCCGTATTTGGTGCACTAAAGTTGTATTTGATGCCCTGAAATCTTGCTGATATTAAAGTACAGAAATGAAGTCCATCAGTAAGTGTAAAATTAAACTCTATTTTGGGTTTCTAGTGGTACTAGAAGTCTCAGTCCTTAATTTCTCCTAGGCAGAACATTATATTGTAATTTGATGATCCCAAACCTTTCTTCTTCAAAGTAATATCTACAGTGGTTGCAGAGCAACTCAAATCCTTTATTTTAATGGTCAAGTAGGTCACATGGCTCTCCTCCAATTTTAAAGGTATTTAATAAAATCAGAAGCAGCTGTATTTTACATACCATACTTTCATGCTTTTCTACTTGTTAATCTCAAATTTTAAGAAAAGCTCCTCACCATTGCTCCTGCCAAGATTGCCTCCTCATAGACAGCAACAAGCTTTTCAAGAGGACCCATCTGTTCAAGACGCATACAGCAGATCCAATATTTTGCAAGCTTTTTAACCCCAGGAATGTTCTGTGTCAGATCTTCCAACATGGCACGTACTTCATCACCTTGACATCCCTAAAGTCAACACAAAAGTAGAGATTTAAATGCAGTTGACACATTGAGGTGCTGTAGTTTTGCTGCTTTTGACCTAGAAAGCAAGTATTTTTCTTTCTTTGGCAGAATTGTTATTCACTTATTCTTCAAAATTAAAATAATTTATACAGTATTGTAAGCAGAAGAGGTAGTAAGATGTACAGACATCTTCAGAACTACTTGAAACAGACTTTTTCAGAAGTACAGACAAATTTCTGCAAATGCAAACTTATTTTAGGTTGATTCCTTCTAGCTACTCTCATTACATTATAGTTCTACTACTATTATTATCATTGTTGCCTATACTTATTTGGTAGCTCAGCAAGTTAGTAAAGCTCAATTTCTTCAGTTGTTGGCAAAAGCTATGATACTGCTTAACTTGGGGAACAATCAGTCCCCTGTATCTGATTCACACGCGTCTAGCACGCCCACAGGGTTTGCATGTTGTCAGGCCCTATATGATCAGAACTCAGCAGGCAGAGGTCCAAGTACCTGTTCAGTTAACTGCAGGCACTTGCTCAGAGTCTTGTTGACCTTTTCTGCATCAGCAGAAGAGAATTCTTGTTCTTCACTTTTAGACTGAGGTCCCAGAAGTGTATGTGTAGGAGGTCGTCTCATCACTTTTCCTCTAGATGCCCTCCATTCATCCAGACGAGCTCTGCATTTAGGAATATTATTAGCTGAAGTGACAGATGTTTTATCATTTTTCACATTGACTGACACTAATTAGGGTAAGTCATGCTAAAATATATGTTCCACATAATCTGAACCTTCTTCCTTTAATCCCAAAAGGATTGAAGCTGCCTTTTAGATCTGCATGGACATCTCAGAATTGTGCACATTACTGTCTGCTTTAGGTATCTGTCAGGTCAGAACACTTTAATCTCTTCCTTTCCAGCAGCAACAAGAGACTTAGGTTACAGACCTTTGTTTTCAAAAGAAGGTAAAAAAAAAATGCTTCTGAATTATTCATCTGTTTGTCATCTCTTTTTCCCAATTCCACTTCAAACCAGAAAACTAGAAACTAATCTCTTAAGCAAAGAACATGGAGAGCAGCCCAGAACAACCCTATTACACAATTTATAAAATCTAAAACTGATGTGAAGTGTAATTCAGTTTTAATGCTTCATTTCAACCCTACCCCCTAGACCATTAATTTTTAGTAAATGTGATTTACCACAAGGAGCTCTATATCAAGAATATTAAATAACTCTAAGACTGCAAACCAGATTACTGCCCATTGTCTAAGCTGCATTCACAAAACTGAAAAACATCATTGACAAGTGCTCTCTTTCACTCTGTGAAGATGCTCACTTCTATATATGTCCTGCCTCAGTCTTTTTTTTTAACTGTGACATGCATATGAAATTTGTTTACAGGATTATCTGTCATGCTGAAGGCTGTCACAACACTTAGACTAAAAACCAGCTCCAGCAACACCTAATTTTTAACTGTGCAGGACAAGTTGTAAGCCTGGAGAGCTGCTGCAATTAGTCGCTATCCCGATTTCTCAGTATTAAATCTAAAGTTTTAGTCTGCTGCCCTTGGGCATCAAGTCCAAACACTCAGTTGTCTTTTTTCAGGGTATATACAGCAAGAAAAAGATCAAACTAGATATTCTTGGAAAAAAGGCCTGAATAACTTCCATGATCAAGCTACAAAAGTAACTTAGTTACCTTCTCTCTTCTGCTGACTCTTTTGGCAGAATAGATTTTCTGTTGCCATTAGGTTTAGAATTCTGTCCCAATTTTGTACCAGGAACAACTGAAGTTGATTTTGGTGGAGCTTCTGGTCTTGCATCTTCACAAAAGTCTCCACATTTCTTCACACCTCGCAGTCTGCGGTCAGGATTCTGTGGCTGTGGTCCCCTTCCACCAACCACTTTTTGGACTGTTACTTTCTTTGGTGCTACAGCAAATGTCAGTTGCTGTTTCTTCAGACCAGACTGTGAGTTAACAGCAGGTTTGTCAGGTGGTTTGCTGTGAAATGGCAGGACAACATTTGATTTTATAGACTTAGGGTTGTTTGTGGCTTTGATAGTCTTCAGAACTGCACTACAGCTTTTCATGGACAAAGAATTTGCTGTTTGTTTAGTGGCAGAAGGAAGAAGCTTCTTGTCTGGCAAAGAACTCTTTTCCCCCTCAGTTTTTACTGCTTTTCGGAAAGAATTTATCTTGGATTGGATAACTTTGCCACGATATTTGCCAAGAGCTGGTTTCTTCAGTACACTGATACTTGCATTTTGTTTTTCTGCAATCAAATGCCTCTCTTTAATTCTTTTTATTTCCAAGAAGGCCTTGCTAAGTGATACGTGCTGAGGTTTTATATCAATAACTTTATCCTTTGAGGCATGATCTTCAAGATTACAGTTTGTCCCTGATATGTAACTTGTCAGTGGGATTGTGGAAGAGTTTAAAGTAACATTTGTTTCTGAACTTATGCTTGATTGGTCCCATGACAGTTTATCAGCATTCTCTTTATTTTCCTGAAATCAAAAGCAAATTCATGGAAATGTTAGAAGTGCATTCATAGTGCATGTTGTTTCTAAAGAGGCTTCCACTGATTTACAGGAGTAAAGTGCTTATCAGTAAATGCCACTTTACAAGTACTTACAGAAGTAGTGTACAAATATTGAGTAGATTATTTGTCAACTATTACTGCAGAATTCACATCAAAAATCAAATAAAAATTGCTTAAATTCTGCCTTGGAAGTAAGAAACAAAACTCTAAACGCAACTGCTGGCATTTAACTGCCTAAATTACCTTCTAAGAAGAGTTATAAAGTAGAAACTTGCGTTAGGCTGTATATAGTAAAAAGTAGTATCTCTGCATACTTCATCATTTAATGGCAGCACCATTCCTCCATTTAGTGTGGATAGTCTACTAAGATGAGGCAGTGAGTAAAGCCTTTAATTAGCACACTAGGAAATATTACCAGAAGAGGGAGAATTTTTCTTACTGTTGAGCTATAGGAGGCTGTAAGTTGAGAATAGTTACATTAGTTTTATATGGCTTTCCTACTCCCTGAAACTCTCCAGCCATATGTTCTCAGCACAGCCCCTCATGAGAAGTGAAATCTAGTCTTTTCCGCCAAAAGATACAATAGCTCTACAGCTATTAATTCAGCATTGTCCAAGCAGCAGCTTTTGGAAGAGTGAAATATCCAAAGGCAGGATAAAAACATGTGAATGACACATGAAAGTCTGCAGAAGCAGATTTTTAAGGAAGATGCCCTTGAATTGTAAGAAAACTACATTACATCTCATTTCCTCATCTGTCATTGAAGCTTAGAAGTTAGATTTAACAAAACCTGTAACTAGAGCTTGGATACAAGGGCTGTTATTTCAGGAAGCTATGTAGCTTAACTCAACTTTAAAATCACACAAAACATTTATACAGAACAAAATATGTCCCTTCAGGAAAACTTCTATAAAAACACCTTCATTCTCACTTTTGTAATTTTCCTCCTCTACATTCAGTTTTGAAGTTTTAAGGTTTTTTTTTTTCTCCTCAAATAACTCCATGTTTCAAATCTTTTGAAACTCAAATTCAAAACTCTCTAACATGAAGACAAGTCTTGCATCTATTTTTTCCTCACCTTCCCTGAGAACAGGTCTGGAGAAGATTATCTATTTTGCTTTCTAAGCAGCACAACCATTTGCATCTTAATTCCAGAAAAGAGACATGAAATGACATAGGGAACACATTATCTTAAACTCTGATTAGGTATTGGCAACTACTTCTGATTACATTAGTTTCATCAACACACAACTGAAAAACCATACACACTCAACAGTTTTTTGTTAATAGTTTGGCTTTCTTCCAAGTAACAGAGTACAAATAGAAGACTTTTTTACTCTGACAGAAGACCTTACTCAAATTTTAAATAACTTCCCTGATGACTCAAAATGTATCCAAAAAATTCTGAGATTATTCAGAAAAGTTGTTAAAATTTAAGCATTATTTCAGCAATAATGGTATTGTCTTTAACCCTCTCTCCCATTGGGTACAAATGGAATATCAATATCATCCATTACATACTGTAATGGGACAGCTTTCTGAAAAGCATATAATAAGCTGCGACTGAATAAAGTTTTAATAAACTGCACCTCTGTGCCTGGAAGTTTCTCATGCTCGGGAAGTCATATAAATATGATTTAAGTAAGTGGAATGTTGTAACCATAGAAACAGAGTGCCATCAGTCTTTAAACATCAGTCAAAAACTTACCATTTCTGGCTTTGGAGATGTTGAGAGCTGTAACTTGTCTTGCAGCTTATTGCTAGTTGCTCTCCTAGTTCTGCTACTGCTTGAAAAAAACCAAACCACATATTAACTCATGCAACAAAGGAATGTATTTTTAGAGGATGTTCACATGGTTGAGTTGGCAGTCTGCATGCTGAACTCACACTGAAGCATTTCTGTTTAGCTTTGTACTATTCCTCCAGCAAAAACAAATGGTTAAGCAACCACTGATCAGGACCCAGACTGTAAAACATCCCTTCTTACACCATAAAGAGCTGTCGAACAGATAAGAATTTACTGCAGGTATAATTTCTCATGTTTAAGAATAAGTATCAACTTGTCCAGCCTGATGCATCTTTACAGAAGGTAAGTTTCTAAATGCTGCAGTTGAAGGGAAAGGGGGAGTAACACAAGGAGTTGAAGCTCAGCTACTGCAATCATCAGAGCCCAGGCCATTTGAGGCGAGTCTGAACAAGGACACATATTTCCTACCACCCTGACAGGTTCCAAAACCTTCAGTCAGGCACCGAAGCTGGCATCAGACTACGCAGGGAGTTACAAAACCACCAATACCAGTACTGTCTCCTAGCAACTATGAAAATGTATTGACAGCTCAGCAGAAAAACATTTCAATTTAAAGTTACAAATCCAAATTCTTCCTCAGATGCCTTATGATGCATTATATGAAACGTGGCACTACTGCATGTGACTAAAAATGAACATTCTAGTTAAAAATTGGCATCTTTGCATCAGATGGAAAGCCAGTTGAGATGAAAATGAAGGAACATTAGTGAATATAAAAATAAAAGCATGTAAGCCATAGCAGAAATACTACCTGATTGATGTCTGGTTTTCTTGAATAGGCACACCAGAAAAAGTCTTCTTTCTTGACAGATATTCTTCAACTTTTTGTCGTCTTTGTTCTAGTGGATTTTAAGAAAGGTAGACTTACTACATTTACAGCTAAAATAGTACTGCCAAACTTTTTTTCTTAGTAAAGAACAAAATGCAATTAGAAAAGCATCAAAACATTACAAAATATAGACACTATGGATTAAGAAAGTCTTTAGTATTCACATTTCTTGAGAAATGCTACTTTCAAGGGGTGGTTGAATGCAATTTTGCAGCTACACAAGATGACTGCTTTGCTGTATTAAGGTAAAAGAAACACAATTTTGTGATGTGAAGAAGTCAGGCTTGCTCTTTTATCCTCTGGATGCCCATGCAGTATTTTGCATACTTACCGTTGATTCAGCAAACACACTTTTCACTGGTGGCAGTAGCAGCTATAGCACACATGTCAAACACCACACACGTGAACCTAACTGACCATCTGTAAAATCATTTGCTTCTCTTCCACTGTCACCCGGGCATATGTGCAAGTGTTGGACTAATGGGAATGTTAGTCATAGCACAAAGGGATCCTGAAAAGGCCCTAAGAACAGCTGTCACAGTCTCTCCAGGGTTGATGACTCCACCATCTCCCTAAGCAGTCTACTCCGATGTCTAATCACCCTTTCTGTGAAGAAATTCCTCCTAATGTCCTGCCTAAACCTCCCATGGCACAGCTTAAGGCTACTTCCTCTTGTCCTGTCACGGGTCATCTGGGAGGAGACCGACAGGCAGCTGGCTATACCCTCCTTTCAGGCAGTTATAGAGAATTATAAGGTCCCCTCGAGCCTCCTCCTCTCCAGCTAAACAACCCCAGCTCCCTGAGCCGCTCCTCGTAGGACTTGTGCTCCAGACCCTTCCTCAGCTCCGTTGCCCTTTTCTGGACAAAGTGTACAGAAGGCAGAGTCCATCACCTGCTTCTGGAGGAGTTAACACAGCTCATACAGCAGAGATGCACCTGCCAAGAAACGCTGCACGGCAGCGAGCTCGGCGTGCATCCCAGAGCCTCCTCGTACCTACTGCTTCAGAAACTCGCACAAAAAGCAAAGTCCCATCAAAGCAACCCCGTCGTTTTCAATTGCAGAAGCCGAGCCAGTCAGAAAGTAAAGAGCACAAGAGCGCTGGTCTAAGTCAGCGATGCACTTGCTCGTTTCAACGGGAGGCTGTTACGTTAGGGCGTCCCGTTTGTCATTACGGAAGACCTCCATACCAGGAGCCCTACCTGGGAGGGAATAGGATGGGATAGGGTGGGGTCCGCACCGGCCCCAGCTCTGCCAAAGGAGGGTGAGGTCTCGTACGCCCGCTCGCACCGGTCGGGAGCCGTACGACCACGACAGCGAGCGCTGTTGACAAGACCGGCCCGGTCTCCGACCTCGCCTGGGGCGTCTGCCCTCGCCTCCCCCTGCCCGTGGAGAGCGACCAGCTCCTCTCTCCCACCGGTTCCCCTGCCACCCGCCGTGGCGGCGCGCGAGGCAGCAACGGCGGGCGACAACGTTCGGCCCCGAGCAGGCCGGCAGGCAGCGGCGGGGAGCGGCTGAGCCCCTCGGTGCCGCGGTGTCCCGGTGCCCCTCGCCCCGCCCGCTCTCCCAGCCTTACCGCGAAACGCGGGCTCGGACCTGCGGCTGGCCGGGAGCTGCGGAGCCGCGCGCGCAGCCATGGCCGCCGAGCAACGAGCGTTTGAATCGCCCGCCGCCCGGCACCGCCCTGATTGGCCCGGCCGCGGGGCTTGAACTGGCCAATGGCGGGCGGGCGCTCCCCTCCCGCCGCGCGGCGCGAGGGTGGGGGGAACATGGCGGCCGCTCCCCGGCCCGCCGCTAGAGGGCGTGAGGCGGCCGCGCACGGTTCTTGCGCGCCCGGCGGCCGCGGCTCGGGGAGGGAGGGAAAGGGCAGCCATGGACAGGTTCTCCTGGACCACCGGGTTGCTGGAGCTGGGGGAGACGCTGGTGGTCCAGCAGCGTGGCGTGCGCCTCAGCGACGGGGAGGAGAAGGTGACGAGAGCGGGGGCGGCCCCGCGCGGGCCCTGGCGGCGCGGCAGGGGCGGGAGAGGAGGGTAAATGACGCGGCTGTGGGCCCCAGGCAAAGGGGGTGGCAGGGCCGTGGGTACGGGTGGCATCGGGCGGGGGGCGCGCCACGAGGGGTGTAAAGGGCCTGGGCTGCAGGGCAGCATCGATAAGGGGTGTGGGAGGACGTTCTGCGCCAGGGTCTGGTAAGGTTTGTCTACGTGGGGAGATTGTTGGGGCGGAGTTCCAGGCTTTGAGGGGCTGTGCTGTTCGACAGCAGCTGAACATGATCCAGCAGTGTGTCTCGGTGGCCAAGAAGGCCTGTGGCATCTTGGCCTGTATCAGCAATAGCAACACGGAAGTGATCGTCCCCTTGTACTCGGCTCTGGTGAGGCCACACCTCGAATCCTGTGTTCAGTTTTGGGCCCCTCAGTTAAGGAAAGAGATTGAGGTGCTGGAGCGAGTCCAGAGAAGGGCAACGGAGAGGGCTGGAGCACAAGTCTTATTAGGAGCGGCTGAGGGCGCTGGGGTGTTTTAGCCTGGAGAAAAGGAGGCTCAGTGGTGATCTTATCACTCTATACAACTGCCTGAAAGGAGGATATAGCCAGGTGGGGGTCGGGCTGTTCTCCCACGTAACAAATGACAGGACGAGAGCAAGTAGCCTTAAGCTGTGCCATGGGAGGCTTAGGTTGGACATTAAGATGAATTTCTTCGTAGAAAGGGTGATCAGACATTGGAATGGGTTGCCCTGGGAGGTGGTGGAGTCACCATCCCTGGAGGTGTTTAAGGAAAGACTGAACATGGCATTCAATGCTATGGTCTGCTTGACATGGTGGTGTTGGGTTACAGGTTGGACTTGATGATCTCAGAGGTCTTTTCCAACCTAATTGATTCTGTGATTCTGTGAGAAAGCCCTTGTTGTATATGACATGGAGTGAGGGTTTGGGACTCTCACAGGGTGCATGTAGCCGATGTCACTGTCACAAAGCACTGCCTACTTCTTGGGCTGTCACTCCTGTATGGGTGTGAGCCCTCCTCATACCTACAAGGAGTGTAAAGTCCCATACATTCCTACAAGGAGTGTAAAGTGTACCCACACAGCGAGCTGTGCTCTGGCTTTGGTGTCATGTACAGGACATGACGCTTGAGTAGTCTTGGTTGCTGTAAAATGTTCTTGAGCTCTGGTTGTCAAGGGTGCTGACATGCCCTTTGCTCTTTACTGAGCCATCCCACTTACTGCTTTGCTTTATTGCTGGCCTGACTCTTGATGTCTCCATGTTTCCACACCACCACAGTTTCATGCCCTCATAGAAAGCTATAAAAATGTGCTTCAGATTGTACAAGTAGGAAGCAATTTGCTAATGCAGATTTTCCACATTACTGTTTGCTGTCTGATGAATAAAGAACTTTTCAACAGTAACATGCATAGAAGCGATACTCCTGTGATAGAAGATTTGAGACTGTGTGCAGCATCTTTTTATTAGGTTGCTGTGCTTTTTTTGCATAAGTTCTACCTTCTTTGTCAGCATATAATATTCCAAAGCCAATAGCCCTGTTCAAAATATATTTAAACATGTTTGTATATCTTACAGGGTATATGGAGGGAGGATCCCTCAGGATTTCCGGGGGGAAAGTTTATACCCTTGAAAAAGGAAGTTTGTGTCCATCTAATCCTTTTATACTAATTCGCTCCATTGTTTCCTGAACTTCATGTATTTTGTTTTCTGGGAAAAAAAGGGAGTATTCTCAAAATACTGCCTTGTTAAATCTGATTGCTATGTTGTGGTAAGGTGTAATGTTTCCAAGATCAGTATTTATGCAACTTACTAGCTAAATTTGTTGTTGATCTGTTTTATTTTTCCTGTCTAGGTGAAATTTGATAGTGGAGTTTTACTGCTTAGCACACACAGACTGATCTGGAGGGATCAGAAGAATCATGTAAGTCCTACCTTTGTCTCCTTTTGTCATTCAGTTGTAAATTTCATAATAAACAACAGGTAGCTTGCAGTGAAAAGCCTGCACATGGAGAGGAGGTTTTTCCTGCCTTTGTGCATGTTTTGTTTTACAAGTATAGTGCACTTTTTGGCTCACCGTGGAAATAAAATGATGTAGAGGAATGTTCTTTCACCCATTTCTTCTTTAATAAAATAATCATGCAGAGATGAGAAGGGATGGGAATTAATCCTATAAATTTTACTTTTCTACAGCACAGAAATAAAGGAGAAAAGAGCCTAGTGTCATGCACTAAAAAACATTGGTTTTGAGGCTGAAGTTGAACGTGTCAGGCAAATCATAATGTGAAGTTATCTCCCATGCTTCTTGTCTAGGAAGGCCTTTTCTTCCTTGTTGGTTTTAAGGCCAAGTTTCCCAGTCTTCTGCTCCCACCATATAGTCCCAGACCATGATTTGATAATAGCATGTGTTTGGTGGCAATATTATTTTGCACACATCTTGCACTCCCAACTGCCTGTTCCTGCGGTGAACCATCCCTTCAGTGAGCCAGAACATTTGTCTGTAGTGCTGTGGACAGTTAGACACAGGTTAAGTGGCCCTGTCAGAACTACAGTGTGGTACCTGTACAAAGCTACTGAACGCTTTGTGTCATCAACCCAGAGCCTGGGGCTGCAGGCTGGAAGTGGGCAGGAAAGACTACAAACACATAAAGCTCTAAGCATAGGCTGTGACAGTGGGCACCACTACACAGGTGCAATTGAAGAAGTCTTCCTCACACCAGGTTGGATTATGCTTGTTTCGGACACAATAATTCAGAAGTTTAGCCCTGGAAGCCAAAGTTTAGACAGAGCACGTTTAAATGACAACTGTTCACAGGCAAATTATATCCCACGGGGCTAGTTTTGTGCAAGGGTAGCTATAGCACCTCTCACACCCTGAGGCTATTCCTTACCAAATATCACATCTTTACCCCAAAGCAGGGAGCTTCTAAGAGCCTTCTGAAGGTAATGTCACCAAGGATGTTCTTAATTTGGCAAAGCAATATGTTTTTTTCTTTAGGGATTGTTTGCAGGAACAACAGAACTATTTTTAATACAAATTTTTCAAAATGTTTGAAGAGCTGTTACCCATGGTGGGGTTACTGTTACACAAGTTAGGGGTTCATTGTCCAGACTGTGAGGTGTTCGGCATAAATTAATGTGGGGCTTTTTTTGCACAGTCAGCATGAGATGATATGCTAAACTGTGTGTTAATCACTTCTTATTTCTTCATCAGCATCTCGTTTTGAGAGGTGAGCATGTACTGCAACGTGCACTGCTTCTAATCTTCCCCCTTGGACTTTTTGCTTGCTTGCTGTTCTCTCCTTTCCAACAAAAGGATTACATTTGTCTCTTTTCCCCAACTTCTCCCTCTGCTCCTAGGTGACGTGATTTCCTGTACTCTTCCAAGATCATTGAATTTGCTAAATCAGCAGAGGAAAACCTTGAAGAAGAAGAAAAATAATTTTACTTTAACTAATTTAACTCAGCAAAGATTCTGACAAGTTCAGGCTTGATTAACAGAAGGGGCAGAAATATGGCCCAGAGATTGGCAAAAATTAGCCAATGTTAATAAGGAGATGTAATCAACTTTGTTAGTGTGGTAAATAAAGCTGATTAATTCTTAAGCTCTCAGGACTGAAATATGGGAAGAACAGTGCCCTTTTATTTTCATGGTGAGTTGCTGTCTCAGCTCAGCTGTGGTTTAACATCAGACCTTAGCTAGCTTACCTGGAATAAATTTGTAGAGAGAGTCCCCTTTTATTGTGTGTCCTGGGACTAAGATATTGTGTCAGCAAACTATAATAATAAATGAGGCACTCGTCATTAGGTTAACATGGCAAACTTTCTTACAGAAACAGACAGCTGTGTTTTATAGCTGTTGTTTTTACATGCCATCTGCAGTTGAACAGGATAGAAAATAGTGTTTTGAAAAAAAAAGGGATTCTGTAAAGTTTGTTGCACAGCTAGCTTTGTACCATGTTTTAAATGATGAAATCATGCATAATATGAGCATGAGACATTAGAAAAAAAATTTTTTAACACATTTCTCTTTTTGTATGCCATCCTCTAGCTTCTCTCACTAAGAAGGGGTGATTCTAAGTTCTTGTACTTACAAGAAGTTCCTAACTTTCTAGCTGTGAACTAAATGAATCAAGCATTTTGACCGTGTACATACTATTTATATTTGAACTCTTTTGTAATTTTCAAAACCTTTTTTTAACAGAAGTATCATATTGTCTATCTTTTAAAATGTCCAGAACCTTGTGTGTGTTTTACAAACAGTAACTGTTTGTAATGACTGTAGAAACTGGAATCATAGAAGTCTTGACAGGTTACATTAAGAGTTTTTAGAATAGGAAGAACAGTCCATGTTTTTTCCCAATAAGAGATTTACTTACTAATTGGAGTTCCTGCGTGTACACTGCCTTGCTCTCAAATTTAATTCCATGCAAAGAGGAACAATTTTAGTAGTAGGGATTGAGAAGGCCCTGTAACAGTGTGCATTGTAAACTGGTGTTAGACACACCCTCATGGCAAGTGGAAGAGCGAGCTTCAACGAGGAAGTGCAACTGTGTTTCCTCTATTCTGTTTAACTGTGTCCATCAGCAAGCAAAGGATATTCACCAAAACAAGACCAGGCACCTAATTAAATGCTTTGAATCATTCCCTTAGCAATTTCTGTCTCAAATGCATGTAGAAGGAGTTTAGCCTGGGGTAGGTTAGTCTCCAGCAGATGGACACAATCTTCTTTCTTGCTCTTCTTTGTCTAAATCACAGTCCAATAAATGTGTGCTGAGATGCATCAACTGCTGGATTAAGTCCTTCCGTGTAGGAGAGATGGAAAAATTCCTATTGCACTAGACAATAGTCTAGTTTTTTAGACATTCAGCATTTAAAACACTGTTGGGTTTGAATATATTTTTAGCTCCCAATCTAACATCAATGCAAAACTGTTAAGAACCAATGAGTATTGTGCACCTGCAAGGATAAGCTGCAGTAGTGTGGAAATTTAAGTGTTTAAATTTTGAACTTAGATCTAAAGATTTGTTAAATCTCATAATCCTTCTGTAAATCTGGCTTGATGTTTTAAAAGTTGACACATTGACACTTAAGTTTGTTGCGTTTTTTAAAGTTAACTAGAACTCAGTTTCAATTTTGTGTTATTTTTCTACATACATTTCACTGTAATAGATTGTTTCTATTGTTACCATCATATTTCACACAGAGTGCCTCAGGCAGCACTTGTAGATGTCCATACTGGTTGTGAAAGAGGGAAAGAGAACATTTGGATTTAAAGAATGAATAGAAGGGGTATGGCTTTAATTTCACCTGTATTTGCGTTGTTTGTTCCAGGAGTGCTGCATTGCTGTACCTCTGTCTCAGATCGTGTTTATTGAAGAGCAAGCAGCTGGCATAGGAAAAAGGTATGGTCATCCTCATTGTCTTTTTCAGAAGGATACTTGCACATGCACGTTATGTGAGGTACGCAATATTATATACGAATTCATGGTAGATCCCATTTACAGTCTAAGTTTCCAGACTGACCGCCAGAGGGACCATGGAGGTCAAATGTGTAAGAGAGCCATGATTGATGAGATTTGTTAAATAACTGTCACGTAATCACTTAACAAGTATGTGTTGATGATTTTAGAGGTCTTTTTGAACATAAACAATTTTATGATTCTAAGTTTCTACAAAGAGAAAAAAATTTGACTGGTGAAAAAATTTCACCTGGAGAAATATATACACAGTTAACATCTGTTTGCAGCCTACAGTCGGATGGGTGAGGTAATATGCTGGGGATATCTTGAAGAAATCAGGTAATTCACTAATGAGGGAGAAGTAAATAAAGACCAGTGAAAAGAGTGTCAGTAAAATAAGATGGGAATGGAGGACTTGCAGTCATGTTGTGATAGCACTCTGTTAATTTTCCTACAGTCATGCTATCTCAAGGTTTGTTTTGGTGGTGGGTGTCAATTTAGACTGTTATCTCCATGCGTGTTACCTTTGAATGTTGGTTTTGGACAAATTCACATACTGTCCACAAGTGACATATAAAAGTGGGATAGGTTACACATAATATTGAGACCTTTTGTTTTCCTGTGGCAAAGATAGCGTATTTTGGCTTTTGATTTGCGATAACTGCTGCCAAATTAAATGACAGCTTGATGATCAGTTTTTATCTTAACTAAAAGATTTTTCAGAAATTATTGGTTGAAATTTTGTTATGTTTATTTCTTAAGAATTGATGGTGGATACTGATTTTAAATGTGTAAGATGTTGCTCTATTAGAGCCTATAGTAGTTTTTATGCAAGATCTACTTCATCAAAATATTTAAATGTTGATGCACAAATGTAAAGCATTATTTTATGATCTTTAGCTCTTACATGAGATAGTTAATAGAGGTTTTGATGAAATGGTTAATTTTGATGCAGAAATGGTTTATTTAGATATTACAGAAATATCTTCTCTTTCTTTTACCTTTTTCTTAGTGCCAAAATAGTAGTTCATCTTCATCCTGCTTCTTCAAACAAAGACCCTGGTCCATTCCAAAGCAGCAAATACTCCTACATCAAGCTTTCTTTCAAAGAACATGGGCAGATTGAAGTAAGTCTTGTACCATGCAAGCCCAGTACATCAGGTGTTTTGACTTGCTTTTCCCCTCTTGCTGTGTTCGTGATAATTTTCCATTATCTTTCCATGTTTACTTTTGAGGTGGAGCTTTTTCAATGCATCCTTTTGGAAGACAAACACTATGAACCTTCCATGTTCTATACTTCTATTAAATGATGCAGAAAGAGTTTCAAAAATGTCAAGAGGCATTACTAGGCTAGTCCTTATTTTAGGGGGTTAGTATAATCTTCCTCTTTTAATCTACTAAACTGATTTTCCAAAATGACATCTCTGAAATCTGTTAAATATTTAACAGAGTGAAAGATGGTTCTTTGTAGCTAGCCCTCTACTGAACAGGAATCAAACAACTTATTCCTAATTGTCTCTCTCATTTTATTGCTGAACACTTTTTGTTGCCTCAGAACATTCTTTCGTTTTACGCTTTATAAATCTTTTTGTTTAACCTACACTAAATCTCAAAGGCTTTGAGCATTCTAAGAAAAATGTAACATATTCTTAAAAGAAGGCTTATCCTAAAAAACAAAGAAATTGCACTCTGTAAAGAAATTTCACAGTGTAAGATTCTCATTTGAAGAGACTGAGCACTTTAACTTTGAACAATGACAAAGGCTGTACCTGTTCACTGCAGAAGATGAGATTTTCAGCGCGAATTTGTTAGAAATGTCCTATAAATGCATGTGGTTGGTCAGGCTTACTTTCATTTCTTTCCGAGCAGTTTTCAGATTATGATGACTGTAGATTTATGCATAGTTACAAATGTGTAAGTGTTTTTCTCAATCATAATCTTATTTATTTTAATGTTAATATTGGGTCTGAAAACTAAACCTACTGTGCTTACTGGTTGCCTAGTACTTTAATTAGTACACCAGCTTTTCTTTATGACTTCAGAATGCTTTCCTGTGAACCTGAACAACCAAAAGGGTGGAACAGATTTTCTTTCTGGATATTGGTCACTGGGATACACTTAGTGTTAACTAATGCCACCTTCTGGTATTAGCAATAAACAAATAAGTGTAATTGATCTGTGTGGTTGTTTTTGTATTGTTGAATTATTAGATCAGTAGTAATTGGATTGTTCAGCTTTCCATCCTTTTAAACACATGCCGTACAGCAAACCTTGATATTTTTAACTTCAGCGTGGTTTGGAACATTTTGAATATCTGAAAGAAGTATTTCACAATAGAAGTACTTATGTGAGTTTAATTAGTGACTGTATGATTCCTCCTCTAATGTGAATATTTTTGAAGACTGGACATTAAGAATTTCAATATAATGAATACTGTACCTTGGATGTGTAGGTGATACCACACTTTGTCTTACAGTGAAGTTTATTTCATCACTACCAAGATGCTAGAAATACCCAGAGGTACTCTGCACAGTTTGTGAAACGTCTGTTGTCACTCTTTAATGTTTGCAGTTCTATAGACGGTTATCAGAAGAAATCACACAAAGGAGGTGGGAGAACATGCCTACTGGTCAGGCCATGCAAGTTAACAAGGATTCACAGGTATGTGCGGAGCTTCTGAGCAGAATCTCTGTGTAATCTCTTGTTTGCACTTCTTGCTGCCACCATATACTGCATCCAGCATGTGCCTCTCTAACCGGCATCATGGGCAGATGTGGGAATTCACCTTGAGTTTGCCTATTTCTTCACTGGCATAAATTAGTCTCTCCTTTGCAGTTTTCACCTGATAGAACACAGCAGCCTCCTCTTGAGTGTGTTTAAACATGAGTAGTTGGTGATGAGCTCCTTCTTTTGTTTGTTTCAGTTAGACATACACACATGTATTTATGCAAATATAATATTTATTTGCATATACTTTTATTCAGCATGTGAGGTCTAATGAAGCTGAAAGATTTTTGGTCTTAATTGTGACTTCTGGCTTAATTTTTTGTGGCTGGAAGTCAATATATAACATGTAACTTTTATATAACTCTGAAATCTATATATGTTTGATTTAAATGTGTATTCTAAATGGACAGTCCTTACAGAGAATGTCATATGTTAGATTACCTTCTTTATCTGTCTGCATACTTCTAGGTTATAAACTCTGATAAACATGTATGTGTTGTTTGTATATATTAATATGTTGAATATATGAATATATAGTACTGTATGAATGAAATAGGATGATTTAAAGACTGTTCAACATGAAATCCTGTATGTCCTATTTGGTAAATGTAGTACCTATAGGCACGGTTGGGTTTGGCATAATGTACCCTGCCTGAAGAATCTAATGGAAATGTCTTACCTCTTGTGCTTGCTATTAAGTCACAGCAACTCATTAACACCAGTGCTAAGCTTTGCGGTCAGAGATTTGAGGTCTGACAGCACTGCCACTTAGGTACCAGCCTTTCTAAAACACATTTGGCATCTAGTAAAAGTTTCACCATTGCTTTCTTTCTGATACTTCTCAGGAAGCTAAATTAAACTGCACTTGGCATTGTGTTTCTATATTTCTGTTTCTTCAGGCTAGATTTCTTGAAGTAATACACTCTGGCATTTCCACAGCTCTAGTATGAATGTTCACATGGACTGGGGAGTCTAGAATTGAGATGAGTTGGAATACTCAGTCTGGATCGGGCTGTTAAGCATATTAGTAACTTCAATATACTATCAATATCTACAGCAAATTCATACATGCTTCACTTTTATTGTTTCTTTCTTTTACAAGAAATGCATGAAATATTGTATCTGCTGTTTGGGGGAACATTTCCTGTCCTCTAATTTTCACAGTGAGGCAGATGAGAAAACTTAGCATTTCCTATTTTGAGTCTTTCCTTTTTTCTTTTCTTTTCCTTTCTTTTCTTTTTTTTTTTTCAGGCAGGAAGAATAAGGGCTGTAGGAATTGTAGGTATTGAAAGGAAATTAGAAGAAAAAAGAAAAGAGACTGATAAAAACATTTCCGAGGTAGGTACTTCTGAAGTGTCAAGGTCAACCACCTGTCTGAACTATTTACAATTCATTCACACTTTCTTTTAGGGACAGCTGAGACTATTTATTGTTTTTGTTGAGAAGTCTGAATTGAATGAGTGTATAATTTACAGTTATTTATTTTGTTTAACTGGCTTGTCAATATATGTAAAGGTACTTCGTTTACACTGTTCCTTTCAAGAAAACTGTTCTTTGAAACTAACAGTGTGTATTTAGTAAACTAATTTTGGTTTCAGTTGAAAATTTAATACATGTTAAGAAGAATATGCTGATCCAAGTGTTTGCACATAAGTGTGGTGAAGTTAGGTTTTCATTTTATAGTCAGGTTTTTAAATGTTAGATTTACCTTATAGTTAGAGTAAAATGATTTGCAGTCCAGACATCGACAAGATGTGACAAATATTTTGCAAAATATCTGGGCTAGTTGGAGACCATCCTTTTCCATAGAATTAGCACAATGATTGAATTCCAGATATCAATACTGATGGACAACAGAGGCATTTAATTTCTTTATATATACCTGAGAGCAATATCCTCAAAAATAGTCTGATTCTGCCTTGGTAGTAGAGATTAATATAAAAGTACTCATAAACTGCATGCTGGAGATTTGTTCTTGTGGCAAAGCTTTATGGGATTCAGTGTGCCAGGAGAAAAAGGCATTCCCTGTTCTTTAATAATTACGAAAATTTTAGTGCCTTTGCAGGCCACATGCTGTTTCACATACTGGTGGCATTAAGCTTCTTTGCTTCTGTCCGTGAGGAATGTAATGAATGAAGTTTTGTGTGTAGTTCAAAAGGTATTGTGGTTACATGCATGTGTATATAGTTCAAAAGGCATTGTCTGCTTATTTTTTCCTTTAGTAGCTTTGTCAGAGAGTAAAAGAAATCCATTTATACATGTTGTATGAGCAGAGGAAAACCATGACTTGTAAAATCCTGCCTTCCTCCAGCTTTAAATGTTATAAATGACTTGATTTAAAAAATGGTGCCCTGGCTTCCAGGAAAAGGCTTCCTGCATCTGCTGTTCAGTGCTGATAAGAATCCAGTTCTTTAGCCTTTTGTTTATCTGAGGAAGTTCCTGTTAGGTGTGTGCACATTCCCCTTTGTTTCCAGGCCTGCCCCGGGTGAGTCAGGCAGAGGAGGAGTTAGACCACAGCATGCTGTTTATTTAGCGAAATCAAGAGTTCTTTTGATGAATGTTGTTTTCATGCAGGTACAGAGATTAGAAATAAACTGGGAAAAGCCCTGTTAGAAAACTTCTTGTTTATATCATATACAAGTGCAGAGAAGGACTTTGATTTACACTAGAGATTGGGAAATCTATTGTAAATTATTTAATTTGGCAGTTTAGGGAGTAAGAAATACTACGAAGAGAAGCTTTTGTTTTCTTAGTGGTGAATTATTGTTATACAGTGGTATATCTTCTTTTCTCCCCTTGGACCACTTCATTTTGATGTCTGACACAGGTACTAAGTGTTTAGAGGCTAAACTTCTCCAGTCAGTGGAGAGGCACTGGCACCATTAGGAGGTATTTGGATGAAAAACAAACCCTATCCCTTTCTAGAGGCATCTCCTTTTGTTCTTTGCATGTTGAATCTCAGACCAATAAGCTTCTAAGTAAGGCACCTAAATGTAGATGGGAGCAATTGGATCTTCCTGCAAAAATAGTGCTAAAATGTGTCTTTCTAGTGGGAGATTAGTCAGAATAAGCCAGAAATCGCATAGAAGCAGTGACTAGAAGCTGTAGGCAAGAAGTCTCTCTGGCCAGTTGACATACTCTAAC
Source organism: Atrichornis clamosus (assembly GCA_013400975.1). NCBI lineage: Eukaryota > Metazoa > Chordata > Aves > Passeriformes > Menuridae > Atrichornis > Atrichornis clamosus. The sequence goes on from WBMZ01010356.1 coordinate 120,171, forward strand.
TGAACCTTCTTTACTTGTGGCTGGAGGGCCTGGGTGCTGCTGTTAGGCAAACTTAGATGAAAAGGCTCAGGAATTTTTGTCACACCAGTTGCTCAGAAAAGGTTGTTTGAGAAGGTTGACCACCTGGACATGTTGTCATGTATTTCAGAGAAGTTGAGTGAGGAGTCTGAATGTGTGCTGATGAGGATAGGAGAAAAGAGGGTTGTATTTAATATAGTTGTGTTAATAACTCTCTTTTTTTTAACATGAATTTTTTAATGCTAGTTTATCATTACTAAAAGTTTTGAGTTTCAGTATACCTTCAGCTATTTTAAAAGTATGATTTATTTAAACCTACCACCCCTTTCTGGGTTATTGTAGAGTTCTTGTATTTGAGACCGTAGCAGTTTACTGGGATACTTAAATGAAGAGATGTTGCCACACATTTCAGAGGTCTTGTCCCTCATATACCCTCTTCCTTACTCATTTGAAATGACTGTTTCTTACTAACTTAGTAACATCTATTAATTAAAGTTATCTTATCAGGAGGAGTACATCTGTAACTTCACAGCTGGCTTGCAGCTGGCCAGAAACAGTAATTCACCTTGAGTGAGGGTTAACTGTTGGAAGAAGACCTACCATCACCACCAAGAAACCTTCTCCCACCTTACAGGAGAGCATAATAAACTTTGACAGTTTACTCTTTTCTGGGACTCACTATATCATTGTTCCTTCCTATCATATAGACTTTATAAATCATATCAGAATACTGTTCACATACTGGAAAAGTGTGTGATTGTTTGATTCTCTTCTTCATTCTTTGTTGTTTATGTTTATTTTAATTATAAGACATGATGCAAAACAGTTGTAACAAATTAGATACGATATCTCACATTGTAACATTCTAATCTAAAGGGGTAGCAGCTCTTACGGCTTGCTTGGATAGGTAGAAAAAGGTAGGTCCCTGCAGCTGAATGCTGTAATTATATTGATCTGCATTGTCTGCTTTTCATTTCAGGCTTTTGAGGATCTTAGTAAGCTAATGGAGAAGGTAGGTATGGCATGTGTCACCTGTCTTACTTACGCTTGTTTTCTCAGTTCTAAGCATGCTTTTCTCTGTTGAGCTGAAAGTTGGCTTATCTGTGTGTCTTTCTTGATAGGCTAAGGAAATGGTGGAGTTATCCAAGTCAATAGCTAATAAGATTAAAGAAAAACAAGGTGACATCACTGAGGATGAGGTAAATTAATTTTGTTTTTAAATTCACAGAACTGTTCCTATGAAAAGCAAAAAGCTATCTGTTTAACACATGTAATGTTAATAAAACCACTTGCTGGTTGGTTTTGTTGTGTTTAGTCCGTTATACCTTGTGTAGAATTTACTTGCTTAGTGCTAATTTTTCTTGTAACTCTTTTTAAAAGCAATGACTTTACTGCTTGTGTATAAATTTTTCTATTTTTTGACCTCTGCTGGTCAAAAATAAATCGTACTAAGTCTTGCCTTCTCTTTGCTAGTAATTGACTTTATTGGTAGGAAATGGAAGGATTTTTTCACCGAAACTGTGTTACAGTAATCAAATCAAAGATTTTTAAAAACCAGAATCATTCACTAGCTGATGTACTTTAAATTTATTTGTCTGTTTTCTTGTTTAGACTATCAGGTTCAAGTCCTATCTGCTAAGTATGGGTATAGCTAATCCAGTTACTAGGGAAACGTATGGCTCTGGAACACAGTACCATATGCAACTGGCGAAGCAGCTAGCTGGAATACTGCAGACACCGTTGGAGGTAAAGTACCACGTCTTGCACCAGCATTTTCCGTGTGCTGCTGGATTTTGATGTGTGCTTTGGCTGTAGTACTGTGCGTCTTTCTAAAGCAGATTTAGCAGCACAGCCTCATATTCAGTGTTTACGGGAGGAATATATATCATCTTTCTGAATAAGAAAGTTTAAATATAAGTATGAATTTTGGAATTTCTTTGGAGTAAAGGCATCACCTTTTAACTTACAAAATACTGAGATTTAGAAAATTTCATGAGTGGTCTTTCTTCTAACAGCCCTATATTCATCCCTTGCTGCAGAATATTGTTTTTTTTAAAGAGAGAGTGAAAGGACACTGACTGAAACCATGAGTAATCAGTCTTTCAACTGCTTAAAATTTACATATTTTGCAAATATAGGATAGAATTACTGTAGTAGATTGCCTGCCCTTAGTAATATCTCTTGCTTTAATTTATCTGAAGCTATTACAGAATGCAGGATTCTCACCAAGAAGTTAGATTTCATGTTGCAACTTATAAGGCTATGTTCCTACTAAAAAGCATACATATTACAGTAGTTTTGTGAAAGCTTGCTACCTACTGTGATCAAATTTGAGGTTGTCTGAAAAGTAAAAATAAATTGATTGACAGATTTAATATATTGAAATTCTTTTTTCCTGATTTATTCTCTGGTTTAAACTCACAGGTTTTGGATATAGTGTCACTGTTCTGCATTTTAAAATGATGAGCGAAAGGTACAACTTAACCTCTTCAGTTTTTTCCGTGAAGGCCCATCATTTAGCCCCTCTGCTTTCCCTATTGAATCAGTCACATGCAAGTAGAGATACTGTGTCTACTGGGTTAGTGCTTCTTCTCTTACCAGTCTTGTGCTTACCACAGGAGCGAGGGGGGATCATGTCACTTACAGAAGTGTACTGCCTGGTAAATCGTGCTCGAGGGTTAGAGGTGAGAAACTGGTTTGGTTCAATATTTTATAAAAGTTCTTCAGTGATAAGGCACTTAAAAGTGATAAAAATGTTCCCTACCAATTGCTCGTTCTGCTTGTCTAACAGCAAGATGTGATCAGCCCTTTATTAAAATTAGGGTGTTTTTACTCTATTCCTTTCTCATTCTTCCATATAATATTTATGTATCCTTCTAAATTAACAAAGTTGTGATAATGTATGCTGCTTTTCATAATACTATGTAGAAGGGAAAGTCTATACTTACCTGGAAAGAAAGCTTAAAGGACAGAGATTACTAAAGAATGGTGAAGGTCTGAGGGTTTTTTTCTAACAAAAATACAACAATTCTTTTGGTAAACAAGAAGGATTATTATAGAACACATAGGAAGGGAACAGAAAGGAGCACAGAAGCCAAGAAAATAGACTGCACAATAGAAAGGAAGAAAATTAACAATAAGTGTAGTCTGGTGTATGTTATAGCTGTAGTTATTAAAACTGGGGTTTTTGGTGTTATACTATATACCTGAAATGCAAGCTGTGAATAAATATGTTTTACTATTTTAATAGTTGCTGTCACCAGAAGATTTAGTAAATGCTTGTAAAATGCTGGAATCACTGAAATTGCCCCTAAGGTAAGAGCTTTACAGGTTTATTTATGAAACATGGCACTCACAGGTTAGACCATGATGATTTAATACTTTACCTGAAGTAGATTTTTTTGATGTGGTTACGGGTTTTTTTAGCAAAGTAATTCTTTACTTAAAGTATGCTGCCACATGCACCAACATACACTCTACATTAAAACTTTCATTTTTAGCTGTCATTCACTTTGCTAGGAAGACATTATTGTTTTCACTTCCAATACAATTTTTTCAGATTGGGAAAAGGGTTTAGGCAAGACCAAATTTATATACTACTCTTTTCAGTCTCTTCAGATTTTGAAGGTGCTATTAAGCTTGAGTTCATCTTACAGAGCTTGTTTGGGTTTTTGGTTTTTTCTTTTCCTTTTTTTGTAATGTGGTTATAGGTGTGGATGCATCAGAAATGTGACTATAGGTGACGTGCTCAGGATTTTTAGTTACTTTGCTTCTCTTTTTTTGATTTTAGGCTTCGGATATTTGACAGTGGTGTGATGGTGATTGAACTCCAGTCTCATAATGAAGAGGAAATGGTAGCTTCTGCTTTAGAGACAGTGAGTGTATTTCATTTCCTTCAGTGCTCTGACCATGCTAGGGAAATCTAAACACATTAAGTGAAAAACTTGAGATTTGGGATTTCCTCTTGAGGTTTCAAAATACAAAACATTCCACTTCATATCTTGTAAGAGTAATACTTAAATAGCACTTCTCATCTTCAAAGTTCTGTGCAGGCAATAATCTTAGTCATTGCTTTCTCCTTAAGGAATAAACCACTTTTCTATCTCTTTTCAAACTTCATTAACCTTCAACCTTCCTCCAAATGTTTTGCGCTGTAGGATTAAATTCATGGCATGTATCGAGCACCTGGTTTAACAGAAGTGGACTTCAGACACTGTACATGATGTTCTTGAAGGCAGTGGAAGCAGTTCTTAAATGTTGATATAGGTAGTTGTTTGATTTGGGTTTATTTCATAAAACAATACATTCCACATGTAACATCTTGTACTGAATTTGCTGCTATGAAGAGCACTCAGTTGGAGAGTAGTGTGTGTAGAATTAAGCTAGCTTCATCAGGAAAAAGGACAGTATAAATTGCCTGATGTTGTAAACCTTTGTGGTCTTGCTGCCTCTGGACACTTTATAGTCCTGTTGTCCCATTATTTGATGCATTTTTCTGTGTCTTTTTCAGCGGAAAGTAATTTTTAATTTTCATACAGTTGAGAAAAGGCTAATTCAGTGTATCCAAAATTAAACATCGGAGTCAAAGAGAGCTTTGAATTGGGCAGTTGAGAAAAAGCAGGGCTATCAGACACCTTCTCACTTGACACAAGGTAGACTCTTCAGTGCGTTTTGTGTGATTGTCACAATAGAGCTTTTGCTCATCAAAAAGATTCTTAGGTAAGAGAAATGTATACAACCATCTAAAAGATTCCATTCTAAATTAACAAAACTAAAATGCTTAAGTCTTTCAATATAAGTTAATATTTTCAGTTTATAGTCTATTTTAGGGGTTTTTTTCTGATTAATTTTGGTTTCTAATTAATTTATTGCCTTCAGTAAGAGTTCTTATTTCTATGAAAGGAAAGAAAAAATCTTTCTTGTTAACAAAGGAGGTCAACCGCAAAAAGTAACAGATGGTGAATTTTATTACCAAGGTCCTCTTTTCTGTTATTTTCATAATATGAGACTTTGACTCCATAGAAAAATGTAAGGGAGAGGCTTCAAATGAGGAAGACTAGCCCATAAGGGAAAGGGAAGATGAGATCAGACTTGTGGCCAAAAGCAGCCTTTACTTTCGTGTTACTGTATGTTATACATGAAGTTCTGAGAAGAAGTGAAAGGAAGCCATAGGGTTTCAGACACAACAGAGACGTGGTTTTGAATGGCTGGTGAAGACAGGAAATGACATGGACGTCAAAGGAATCCGAAGTCACCCTTGATGAGGGTAGTGGTTTGGGAAGGAAAGATAATTAATCACCAATTGTACAGCTGACGCCCATTACTCAGATTTGATCGCTTAGCTTCCTAAAATCTCATGTTAGGACTAATTTAATCTGAGTTTCTGTAAAAGGGCTACTGCTGAGAATGAGGCAGAATACACCCCTCCCCACCTAGTTATATGGGAAGTAGGAAATGGCAACTACATCCGGATTTATAACTTTGCTTGAATGTAAAGCAATGGAGAAATGGAAGAATTATTAATTTTTAGGGTAATAAAACATGTTTACCCGGGAAATTCAATGCAATAATAAGTGTAGACTTCATATGTAGTATTTATCTAATACTTTAAACATCCACATGTCCAGCGTGTGTGAGGTTTCATTCTAATATGTGTTCAACTAGCATGGTTGAGACAAAGTGGCCAAAGTTTTGGTTCCAAGATTGAACTTGTCTTGTGTCAACTGAACGTGATAGTGGCTGTTAGTTATCCCTCTGGTATGCCATCATATCATGGGAAGTACAAAGGTTTGGGGATTTTCCTGTAGGCAGTGGCGATGTTTTAAATGCCATTAAACTCAGATTCTTCACTTCCACCTGAGATGACTTAAATTTCTACATTGATGAGCTGCCCTGAACAGGTCTTTTACTTCCTCATTTAGGTTTCAGTGTTTGCAGAATCACTTGGTGTAGTTACGCTGTGTAAGTACTGGTGGTGACAGTGTAGTGCTGTCTGAGCTGTTCTAATTTTTCCATTCATTTGGTCCCAAGGCATCTTCTAAAAAAAATACAAAGGAAAGGGTACTATATGATTTTCTTTATGGATTTAACTCCTTTATATGTTCCTTTTTTATACTTGGCATTTTCCCAGGACACAGAAGAGATGTTTTTGCGGGGAAACACTCATAATTAGCTGTACTTTTTAAAAATGCAAACAAACTAATTTTCTTCTCAAGGGATTTGCTACCAATTTATCACTTCTCAAGGCTAGACCTGATCCAGTAGCTCAGAGAACTTCGTTGTTCTTTTAATGCCATAGTTTGTTCATTTGTGTATTTGGTTTTTGACAGGTATCTGAAAAGGGTTCTCTCACAGCTGATGAGTTTGCTAAACTGGTGGGGATGTCTGTTCTCTTGGCCAAAGAAAGGTAAGTAATAATTGTTGTGTTTAATAATTTAGTTGCTGTGTTGTCCTCAAGTAATACAGCACATCTTCTTTTGCTCTCTCTAGGCTGCTTCTTGCTGAAAAGATGGGCCATCTTTGCAGAGATGATTCAGTGGAAGGCTTGAGATTCTACCCAAATTTATTTCTGACACAAAGTTAATATCATTTGTGTACAATTTGTTATGTAACAGTTGAACAAGACACCAGAGGGCAAAATCCTTCTAAGAACTGACTTTAAAATTTTTATTTTGTTAGTCAGCTGCAACAGACATGAACATTGCAATGCTTTTACAGTTCTCAGGTATTTCAAGTGCTGAATCCTCTTACACGGAACTGAAAGGAAGTAGAAATCACAAAGTCTGAAGCAAGTCAATTGTCTCAAGTCAGTTCACTCATTTTTCAAGTTTTATTTGATGTGCTCTGTAGTTTCTCATTTCCAGAGAAGTCAGATGAAGATCCCATTCAAGTGAAAGTGGAGAGAATATTGCTGTAGACTGCCATGAGGGTCAGCACCCAGAAGACAAGTTACTGCATACTCCAATTCCAGTTTGTTTATGTCTGGAGCAACAAAGCAGACAGATGATGAGAAATATGACTTTGGTGTGTACTGAGGTATAAGCAACAAACCAGTGTAGAATAACCCCTTCTCCCAGAAGTGATGAACAGTTTTCTAAGAGGGGATCTTGGGGTTCTGTAATTTGAGACAGAAAGAACCTGCTGCAGGAGAGATTACTGTATGTCATGTGAATCTAGAAGTTACGGTGTTTGTTTTGTCATATCTTATGCTAATACCTCAGATAGAAGCATTGTTAGCACAGATTTCCTCCCTTCTCTTTCCTTGCCATCTTCCTTCCTGTCAATTCATGTTGCACTTTGAATGCCCTTTCTCTGTCCTGTCTCTAGCAGAGTGGAGCAGCCTCCCGTCACTCTACCAGACTCTGTGCTTTAATGTGCTTGTATTTTATCTTGTACTTCTAACAAAAGATCATTTGTTTGTTTCATCAGCCTGTTGCCTCTTTTGGGGAAACAATTCATTTGCTTACCTCTCATATGTGGAAATGAGTATGCTTTCAGTACTGAAGGGAGGAAGAAGACTATCACGCTGTGTTCAATAGTCACAAGGTATCGTACTGTTCGGTATTCCTCGCCCTGTGTTCACACTGAATGCAATATAACAGCCTCAGTTTTCATAACTCCAGTGGAGTTGCTACACTACTTGAAGATCTGTTGTCATGATAATAACAGTTAAGTGGATGTTTATGATCCACATCACCTAAATTTTTGGCATTTTGAAGTGACCATTTTTAATAAATAACAAAATTAATTCAAGGTATGGGCAAGGACAACATATAGGTAACTGCACTGTGGTTGTAATGACCGAATCAACATTACAAAAAAGGACGAAAAACCTTTTAATATAAGCCTGAAAATATTTGCAGAACTATTTCAGTGTTACCATATCTTAGACATGGGCTAAGAGCCTGCCAGTAAAGAGTTCAGTGCAGAGATCCCTACAGTGATCGTGCCTGTGGCTTGTAGGATGGTTGTTCAGATCCAGCGAATTGTGTCCTCATCCTTGTCACGAACAAACTTTGATGAAGTGCTCTCTTTAAAGCAGTTTTCCTCTGCTCCATGAGGTGCTAAAACTAACGCATTTGACACAGCTGAAGGAACCAGATCCATTTTTACTGTGTTAGTCACCTGGTATCATCCCTTCAGGAGCCTTACAACTTGCTGCTTTTCTTCAGCCTCCCCACAACCCACAGAGGGAGATCTGTGTGAAGTGCACTGAGCACCACACGTCTAAGGAGGGACTGAAAAGTGAGAAATTCAGAAGAAAAAAGCTTGTTTTGTAACAGCTTTTGCCCAATTAAACCTGTCCCAGGAAACCAGTGGTTTGTGGGCCTGACCTCTCCCCACAAGGGGGCACATTGTGTGCAGGAAGAACAAATCCTGAAAGGAAATGCCAAGTGTAAACTCCCAGCCTCTCTTCCTCCAAGCCCAAGCGTTTCATTATCTTAATTAAGCAATAATAATACAGCCTATTTAGAATAATGGTACCTTCTCAAGCTTTTTTTCCCCAAGATTTTTCCTTGACTTTGTTTTTCCTACGGGGGAGAAGTCTATAGGGTAAATTGTATGGCATGTTTAGAATTTAAACGTACACATGAGAAAATGACTACTAGAAAGTAATAAAAATTAAAACATTTTCTTAAATTGACTGTTCTGTTGCTTTTTTTTTCCTTTTAAATGTTTTAAATCTTTACACATCAAAATCTTGTGGTTCCATGGGGCAGGTTTTTATAGCACATCGTGTTTTGCTGTCTCACTTTGCACCTAAAAAGGTACAAGATGGTTTTGATTTAAAAGGCAGAATTATATGTAATTAGAAGGCCCAGCTTCTGTTGCTGAGTAGCCTGTGACCCGTGCCGGCCAGAGTAGCCAAACTACAGTTGTCTACACGAGCACCACTTCCATGAGGGAAGCAGTCTGAGTTTGAGCCAAGCATTTTTATACATGTGCTAGCACTGGGAAGGCATTTGGCGCCTTTAAATGTTTTCCCAGCTGACATGAAACTGGAATCATGTGTCCAAAACCCTAGGGAGAGCCAGCTGTTGGGTGAACGAGTGGAGTGACATGTTTACAGGTGCCATGGTAGTACATCACACTGTCCTAAGCTGAAATTGCCCAGTCCCGTTTCCTCTGGGACTACCAGCAAGAAATCTATTGACTCTATTGAAGTAGGATTCTAGGAGAGAGGAGAACATAAGAATTGCCATTCTTACAGATCATACCAGTTTGATACAGAAGGTGCATATATTAACCTTTCATGTTTTGATTATTCCCAGGATATTTGTATCATGATATATGACCATTACCTCATTTTGTCAGGGCTTCCTGCAGAAAAAGTGCCTGGGTTTTTATGGAGCAGTCTTAAATGATTGTGTTTTTCATTTGAGAACATGGGCCTTTTTATACCTCTGACAGGAAAACGCTCCTCAGGAATCTGTACATCTTTTCCGTTTTGCCTTTGCCTTTGTTTTCAGGAAAATTATATTCAGCCTATGGAAACGCAGATCTAATCTGGATTGTATTTCTGAAGTGCAAATTTTTTTTTGCCTGAAAAGTAAATGTAGACGTGTATTTGGAAGTCTTCAAAAATGTATCTTTAATAATCATTACTGGGTGCATATTGATTAGCTAAACTCTTTGATGCTCAGTTCTTCTTACTGGACTTTCATGGTTTGTCCAAAGAGCCTGACCGTGCTTTGTCTAAAATTAGTGCAAATATTGTCACTGAATGCATGAAAACAGTAGTGGGAGACAGTGGGAGCCTGTTGCCAACAGTATAGGTTCCTGCTTCCTGAAGCCTGGGAGGCTTTCATTTGCAGCTGGACAGTTCTTTCAAAATACACACTGAAAAGTCAGGAATGGCCAATTCAAAATTATTTGTGGATTTGATAAGAAATCATTGTTTTCCTCTGGGAGGAACTCCCTTGCCAATGTATTTTTTGTTGAGCTAGATTGACAAATCTGACAATTACATTCCTTTTCCTATTCTAGCAGTTCCCATTTCATCCTAATTCTCAGCCCTTCAGGCATTCATGTGAAATACAAGACCCTATAGATACAGGTCATCTTATGCTGGGAAGACTTCAGCTATCATTTTGTTCTCCCCAGAATGAGCTACCAGTACTCATGCTGAGAGAATATTCTACATGTGTCTGCTGGCAACATTTGAATGTATTTTAAAGATCTATTTAAATACTTTTATTGGAGCAGAAGTCCAAGTATCTGTCCTCCCAGACACCTCCCAGGTAGTTGTCCTGTCCAGCAGGCTTGAGAGTCATTTTTCTTTGTGGTTTAGAATTAAGGTATTACTCAAATTTAAAAAAAAAAAAAATCAAAAATTTCAGGAGAGATTGAGGCAACTTCAGTTTCAGAAAACCCCACAGCCTGCTAGTTAGCACATGTTTGTGAGAAAAGTACACCTGACAGAAACCACCCTGCTTCATATCCCTGCTCCAGACCAAAGACCAGGTAGGGTCTTGGGTCTCCTGCTTTCCCACTGGATTGTGAAAGCTGTGACTTCAAGTTTCTGCTGATGAAAGAGGACATGAAACGCTGCTCTGCCATGCTGACAGCAGAGATGGACAGCAGGTTCAAGGTAAAAGCGGCTGGAACTGATGGAACAGTCGATGTGAATCTAGTCCTGCTCTGACCACAAGGTTCAGACTATTTAGACTTTTTGCACTGTCAATTCTAAGTATTTTATATACTTGAATTAACATCAGTTTTATCTCAGGAAGTAAGTAAAGGTGGGGACTGATATAATCTAAATGCTGTTTCACTGTGTTTTTGAAGTCAACAGTCAAATTAGTGCCCCTGTGTCACTTGCTTCATATATGCAGCACACTCCCAGAAACTAAAATACAGGACTGTTATTTTCTTTTAATCAAAAAAAAAAAAATTTGCAGGAGGATACATTCTGTGTGAGGCACTCTCTTTTTGCAAAGAACAAAAAAAGTTAGCACAGTTGCAAAGAATACACTTGTGTCTGTTGCTGGTATGGCATTTTTACTGTGGTTATTTCGTGACTCACTTCATGTAGGTAGAATTCTTCTTAAATGTTGCCTAAATATCACAATATTGGACATGGTATATGAGAGATGTCTGTTGTTTCAACCAGACTCAGCAGTTGTGTGTGTGTTGCATAAGCCCCCTCCGTTTCACCTAGCTCTGGACAGAGAATTTGAGGTGTGTCCTTAAATTGCAAAGACACTCTGGTATGATCCACCCATTAGCTAAGAATGGCAAGACTCCCACCAACTTCAAACCCGGCCTTTGTTATGGTTATCAAACGTTGATTAGTTAGCAGCTCTGGAAATGGATGCATTTGGTACAGCTGAGCTCTGGCAGGGAAAACAAAGATCTTAAAAGACAGTCTGGAGTAAAAATGTTTGGGTCTTGTCCGTAGAAATATCAAACTAGGCACAGCTGTTGCAAAGTGACTATTTCTGATCTTTCTGCATTCCTATTGTTTTTTCCACTGTGTTTTGGGAAAGCCCAAGATAAGGATAATTCTTTTTGTCTATTGGGACTCTATTTATAGGTTACAAGGTCAGAAGAGACTAACATGACCGTCTTGCTTGACCTCTCAGGTAACAGAAACTGTAGAACTTCCCTTATTTAATTTGTGTTTGAAGTAGAACCCCTCTTTAGGAACAGCACAAGATTGCATGTTCTGGCAAATCCCACTGCAGCCCTTGGCAGATTATTCCAGTGACTATTACCTGTTGGAAAAATGTTTTTGGTGTACACAATCAAAGTGTGTCTAGCTTTGGCTTCTAGCCACAGGACCTTATATTTAATAAGTGCTTTATTAAGCATGAGTTCCTGTCATGCCTAGTGTCCTGGAGTATAACAGTTTCTTAAACATAAATAATTTGGAGTCTTTTTGCCCACCACGTTGTCTTTTTTTCTGCTCTTCCAAAGGCTTTCCATAGTTACCTAGTAACTGCCTTAAATTGTGAACACCAGCACTGGACCAAGGAAAGCCATAGTAAAAGTGCTAATTGCAGAGGTAATTTGCTGCCCCAGTCTTTATACCCCCAGCCACACACACACACAGCATTCCCGTGCTGTTAAACACGCACTTGAACCTATGCTCGTGCTCACTTCACTCCCCATCCACACAGCTCAGACTTGTCAAAGTAAAGTGACTTCATTCTCTGCTCCAAACCTGTGGGCAGCAGCACGAATTGACTGATGTGACAGTGGGAGCTCAAGATGAGCTAGCAACTCAGTGTGATCTCCAGATCTTTGTAAAGTAATGACTCCCCAGGAGGGAGCTGCACATCCTATAAAGCATGTTCTGCAGTCTTTGTTCCTAGATGTGTCATTTTATGGGAGCTATATTAAAATAGGTATTCTTGGCTAAAGCCCAGCTTACTCAGAGATTGCTCAGTGATAGTGACTTGCGTTCAGAATTTACCATTCTCCCAATGTGTGTTATCTGAACACCTGAGCAGTGATGATGTTACATCCTCTTTTAGGTCTCTGAAAAATTTGTAAATCACTAAAGCCTAATCCATGCTTAAATCTTTAGGTAAATATGACCTGCATGAAAATTACATACTGAAAGGACATTTTGAGATCAATTAGTCAACACTTTATTCTTTTAAAGCACAGTGTGCTAATTCTACAGAAGCATCCTTGGTGAAAATATCAGGCTTTACCAATCCAAAGGTTCTGTGAAAATGTTGAGTATTATTACATTATAACATTGCTCCCTTTGCTCACCAAACCTGTAAATTTGTCTAAAACACATTTTGCACCAACTTTTGTCAAGTGGCATTGGTGATAGTGCTCTCACTTTTTATTATCAGCTTTTCCATCCTTGTGTATGGAATCTGGGCAAGGTTGACAGTTCTGTATCAGCCTGGACTGTTCTCTCTTTACAAACCAATCAAATCAATGAAAATCTACACATGATAATTCATCCAGTGCTCTGAAACCTACACAGAATCTCCAGACCAACTGATTGGGAAAATAATATTAAAAACTGTTGGATGCAAGTTTATCCAGAGCTGCTGATTTTAAGTTCTTTAACTGGAGCTGCTCTTATTTTACATTCTCAGGCTTGCATTGTTACAGGAGGTATTTTGTTACCAGCCTGGAGCATGGCTTTATTGTCTGTTTTTCACCCCAAAACAGAACAGAAATATTCATTGAACATTAGTATCTGTTTTGCATTCCAATTGAAAAGTCAGATTTTTCACATAGTAGTAGATCAGTAGAATAGCAACCATTCTTTTGTTTCAAATATATATTGAAATTAGAGAAATCTTTGTCACTCAACATTGCTGACTGCATATCTCATCTTCTTTAACATTCTTTACCAGCTTTATGCTTCTGATTTTGAACAATTTCTGAGAATTTTAGCTTTTTTTCCCCTACTTATATTTATTAATTTAAATGCCTTTGGTCATTAAATGATTCCTATTTTGTCAGTTCTCCAATCAAGACTGCAGTGCAACCTTTCTCTTTTTTTTAAATTTATTTTCTTGCACAATGCAGAGATATAATTTCCAAAAGGGCATGTTTCAATTTTTAACTGTTTTCCAGCTTTTTGAATTTCCCCCCTAAACCACCAAATATATATATTACTCTTTTGGGCCTTACCTCGATAATCTCTAATAAATTACTATCTTGTATTCCAGCCAGCACTGCTTTGGGGGTTTCACAATTAATTCTCCTTTGCCAGTACGGATGAGGGCAAATAGAGATTTCTCTGGCTTGCACTCTTCTCTTTCTGAGTCAGAATATTATTACTGCTCCTGTTAGGAAGCTTGGGGTCAATTTAATATCAGCAAGGGGAGGCTTTTAGCATATTTTGCACAGATAGAAATCACCCACAATGTCACATCTCCCCCCACAACACAGAGTGGAGAGAGAATTGGGTAGCCAGCCATTCTGCTTCCACACCTGGTGGTCTGTAGACAGTATGTGCTACTACACAATCTTGGGTTTATGCCAACGGAAGAAAAAGACATTTTCTTCCCAGTCCAACTGTGCCGGCAGTGGGGACAGAGCCAGAAACCAACACACCACCTTATGCCCACTGAAAACGACCAACACAGCCAATCTGGTGATGATGCCCTTCATATAAGTACCCTTAATTCGGTTTGGGTAAAATCAAGCAGATCGTTTTCAGCTCCTGGCTGAAGTCAACGGGTCTGCTCTGGCAGGGGCAGCTGCCCACAGCCTCTGTCAGATCACTGCCCATCACCACACATGTAAGTGATTTCTGCACAGCTGCCAGCAGCTGGAAAACATGTAATCGCATTTTTACAGGCCATGAAGCTTTTACCTGCCTGCTGTGGCTGTCTTTAACGTTTGAGCCACACAGGCTACCTGGGATCTGTGCGCAGGTGGGATCGGTCTGCACGCTCCCAGCTTGTTTATCACGCCAGCAGCTGGTACTAGAGATCAGCAATTAAAGGTCACTCTCTCTTTGTATCCTTCAGTGTCTAACTTAATTTAGATCTCAACGTTATGGTTGTGGGCTAAATGGGTTTTCGTCTGCTCCCTCTTTCTCCTGTCCCTTCTGTTATTGGTTTCTCACTCTCCAGGGAGACCAACTTTAAAGGCAAGGATTTTATCCACCGCTAGCCAGATGCCTCAGAGACCAGCTCAGTTGAAGTATTTTAATGAAAAATATGTTCCTGACGAAATTTGGATGGCATGTTAACAAAGACAGATCTTAGTCCTTAGCATCACAGTAGGTGTATTATGTGCAAACATAATCCACTGTACTTCAAAAGGTTTAATAAAGTAGCCTATTTATCCTGTGCTCATCCTCCTGTTCTCTGGGGTCTTTACAATTACTACCATATAATCATAGGGGCGACATGTGATTTCTAATCACTCTTTTTTGGCCTCTGTCCCCTTTTGGAAGTGTTGACACAAAGGCGATACGGGTCTCAAAGAAGGCACTGAGGGGGAGTGCAGTGACCTGAGCTGCTGTCTTGGCTTTGTTTCTGGCTTTACAGTTTACCATAATCTCAGTGAATCAGTTTACTCTGACAGAACAAAAAATAAGACAAAGCCTTTTTCATCAGGATTGGGAAACAAAAGATCAAAGATCCCTCATAACTCATAAAATACTCTCAGGCCATTGGATCAAAGGCACTATAATAAGTGCAAAATACTGTGATACAAGTAAAACATCTTGCCATGCGTTCCAGACTCTTTCCTGCTGCGTGGATTTCTTTACTTTCTCCTCTGCATTACAACAGAGGAAAGAGATTTTTTTTTTCTTAGTTATTAAATCTTCAAAAGATTGTGTTCGTAGTGGAAAAAAGCCTGGCAATAGACTCATCAGTGTAAGATTTTTCAGATGTTAAATATAGGCAGCAAGTGAGACTGGAGTTTCAGCCTTGGACTTGAGCAAACATTTCAGAGTAGGGAGCCATTCACCTCACACTTTCTCTTCTCTGAGCTTCTCCATCATCTGGAATCTACTCACAGTATTGTTTTCTCTATTACCATGTGTGATTTATTTCCTGTTTGGTTCAAACCAAACCCAGTGCCACAGTGCTTTCACCTGTGCCAGCTGGTACCTTACATGATCAATGGGAAAGAAGCTCCTGGCACAACTGTGCATCTCTGCACTTTAACACCTCCGCAGTGGCAGTGCCTGGAGCCGAATTCTTGCTGCCAGAGTCACACAGACAAGGACCAGGCATGGGCAGGAGCTGGGGAGGCTCCTCAGCATTCAAACGAAGGGTTGTGCAATCTCACCACAAGACATGTGACAGGTCGTGTAGCTGCAAGCGTCTGGTGGCAAAATGCAGCGTCTTTCACTTATAAGACTGGATACACACATGTGTGTGTTTTCCTTCCCCTCCAAAACATCAAACAAAATCTTACCTACAGTAAAAGACAAGTTAAAAAAAACCCAGCTGTACACATTTCTATTAAAACAAACCAGGAGAATATTTAGAATTTGGATTGTTCAAATTAAAATGTTTAAGAACAGCCCGGAAAATCTTTATGACACATGAATAGTTCACTTTTGCTGTCTAGAATACAGTCCGAGTTCCTCAGCAAGTGTTTATCTTGCTCTCCCCTAGGTCTTTGTCAGTACTCCAGATGGCAGTGTGCCTGTGAAGCATTAACCACCGCAGACCCCAGCTAGCATATGGAAAAGGGTTTTAGCAGCAGGTTGATCAGAGTCGAGTGACAGCGGTGGGTGGCAAGTTAACTAGGAAGGACCTTTTAGTCTGTTTTCAATTCTGAACGCCAAAAGTTGACAATTCCTCCCTCTTGGGCCTTTATATTATGCCTACATTAATTGTAAATGAATAAGGGAAAGTAGGAAGGTTTAGGTAGTAGGTAGGTAGGAAAGTTACATGTAACACTGGCTGATTTAAATGCTCCTTGAATCCACGTAGGTATCCATTGGTCTGTATTTAAATTACAGACTTCATGTCATGGAAATAAATTTAACTTCATTTGAGATAAATGAGTCTCTTGCATAAAAATGGATGGAAAGGGTTTTTCTTAAATCTCTTCAAGAGGATAGGTTTATCATGTAGCAACAGTCCCTGAACATTATCCATGAACACCGGATGTGACATATATGTGACATTTGGCTGCAGACCAGCACATTAAGGAGCTGGTGCTGCTCTTCTCTGATGCTCCATCTTCACCTGCAAGCTGATTCACTGACTCTGGAGAGCGGCCTCCTGCCTGCCTGCTGCTCTCTTCACAAGTCAACAACCAGTCTGGCTCCATCATGCAAGCCCGTGCCTGGGCAGGTTGCCCTTACCAACGCCCAGCAGGAGGGGAGTGATTTTCACAGAATACACTGGGTTGGAAGGGACCAACAAGGATCGTCAAGTCCAACGCCTGGCCCTGCACAGGACACCCCAAGAGTCACACCACGTGCCTGACAGTGTTGTCCAAACACTTCTTGAACTCAGTCAGACTTGGGTACTGTAACCACTTCCCTGGGGAGCCTGCTCTAGTGCTCATGCACTCTCTGGGTGAAGAACCTTTTTCTAACATCCAACCTAAACCTCCCCTGACACAACTTCAGGCCATTCCTTTGGGTCCTGTCACTGGTCACTATAGAAAAGAGATCAGAGTCTGCCCCTCCGCTTCCCCTCATGAGGAAGTTGTAGACTGCAATGAGGTCCTTCCCCTCAGCCTCCTCTTCTCCAGGCGGAACAGACCTCAGCCGCTCCTCGTATGGCAGCGATACAAACCGCACGCACCGTGAGGAGAGCTGCGGGGCTACGGCAGAGCCCTCCCCGGGACCGGCCGCCGGCCCGGCCCGGGGGCGCACACGGCGAAGGGTCACGGCGCGTCCCCCCCGGCTCTCCTCTCCCACAGGGCCACCGCAGCCCGGCGGGCGGG